>JBAJNP010013071.1:696-12569 GCA_036877545.1 Yasuhikotakia modesta | reverse complement strand
CACTCACACACTCTCAAACACACACACTCTCTCTCACACACACACTCTCAAACACACACACTCTCTCACACACACACTCTCTCACACACACACACACTCTCTCACACACACTCACACACAAGTGATAACAATGCTGTCACCATAGTAACGTTACAGATCATGATTTCCTCTGATCCCTCAACAAATACTCCATATAATTCTATCAGGGCCAGTGAAATGTCAAATGTTATTTGTCTTTATCAAGGACTCTCTGGCAGCCAGAGGAACAGATAGTGAGCAGAACAGTAAGAAAACCTAACAAAAATATATACTGACACAGAAAGATTATATACAGTCAAGTCTTGATTCATATAACATGCACAAAGCTAATTTCACCTCCGTCTCATTTTTAAACACTGAATTTTGAAAATGTAAATAAGGGGATTTTTTTAAAGAAGCTTATTGACATCCCATAATTTGATATAATAACATTATAAAAAACTGTTCTTGTTGTACGGTTCTCTAAAACGATAAAGCCCGCCTCTCATTTACCTAAAAGGCTCCGTGAGTCAGAATGCACACTAATAAGATTTCTGCAGAACAGAAAACTAAAAATAGATAAGGCTTCTAAAAATGAACGCGCCACAATTCATGTTTAAAAACCGTCTTGGATTTTTTTCCCACTCCCTTCTGGATTTATGCACCATTGTTGAGGGGCCTCTGACTCACACTTACGGAGTCGTTTTGTTTGTGAGTGGAGCAAAATTGCTGTTGACAGGTATTTGGCTGATCATGGTACAGCCCGGGTTTCCCTCCAAAAACACAAAGGTCTGTGTGTTATGTAACAACGCTTTAGCAGCCCTGCGTTAGCGTAGCTTTCATTCTGCACTTGTGTTCGTGCTATCAGCCTGCGACACGACGTTACTTGGCTAGCTTGCACAAAGATGATCTGTTGAGATTTTTGCATATCCAGTTAAGAAAGTCACCAAGCACTAGCTACTCAAACAGGTTTTTTAGACATTGCAACAGTTAAAGCCTAATTAGACAACACACACACACACACACACACACACACACACACACCATTTAACGGATTTCATATTGTTTTTTACTGGGTCCATAAATTTTCCTATTTAAATTTTGAAAGACTTTATAATGCTGTCCAGATATTAAGATTTACCCCATGCCAATTAAAGCCAGTGTGTGTGTGTGTGTGTGTGTGTGTAGGAAAGAACGCTGAAAATGAAAGCCAGAGAAAGGCCCTAATCAAACAATAAAAGCTCTGCTTTACTGTTTCTGCAATATTTTCCTGTTTCCCATCAGTCTGAGCAGAACAAGAGCACAGAGGGTGGGTGGGGGCCCGACTGTTTGTGCTGCTACGTACACAGACCTGACCACACCAGCCCACAAACTCCACTTTTGAAATACCCCTCATGTGTAACACAACCTACCCCGTACAGCCTGCGCTCATAACAGCCTCAATGTTTGTGAATGAACACTGGGAAAACTGTGACAGTAGGACAGGCTGGATTTTGGTTAAGTCTTTCCACTCCGATGGCATGCAAACAAACAAACAAACAAACAAACAGGTCTGCAAAGAGGTAGCAAACCGACGACAGCCGTCTCTTCAATCGTATTACATTTGTCTTGCGTGCAAACAGGGCCGTGGAACTCATGCACAAAGCACCAGAGCTTACAGGAATTTATCAGAAATTAATTAGGCCATCATTAATCTGTAACCTACAGTCAAGCGCACCAACGCTCAAAGGAAAGCCGCAAACCCCCGGCTAACGTTTGACAAGCTAGGCCACTCATTCTTCCTGTTCTCTCTACATTCAAATCTTTTTCTGACGACCATCTCTGTGCTTGTTTTGATAGATCAACATTTTTTTCAGCTTAAACTAATTTCCACGAGGGACACTGTCTGATGTTTCAGTCTTGTTTTAGCCCTGATCAGGAGCTCTAACACTAACCGCTTCCTAAAATCATGAAACAAAAAGACAGAGTCTCTCATTTGGGATATTTACAGACACGCTCTCACACACTTTTGCAGATGCTTCACCAAGGTTTTAAGACACCGGTAAATGAGACGACGCTCTGTGCTAGCGTGTGTGCGGACGCAAAGCCCGGCGCGTGTGCAAATGAAGCTGTTAACAAGACGAGAACAGGGATCACCGCGCCACGCGACAGCAGCAGAATTTTAAGCGTGTGATCCTCGGCCACTGCGGCCCATTGTTTAATTAAAAAAAAGGAAGAAAAAAGAAAATTAGTCGTCTTGCAGGTAAAAACGAAATTAACATGATGATCTCCAAAGGGAGTCTAAGCATCGCTTGCACTTCATCTGAAAACCTCACTGGGGAAATATTACCTAATATTTTCACAAGAACGGACGACAGGAGGAATTATGGGCAGCCGGAATGACTAAATATCACCTGAAGCTCAGTATCTTTTTTCTGGCGCCGGTTTCTAATGAAATCCGTTCAACACAAAGAAAGTGTGTGTGTCACACTCACAGAGCTAATACTGTATCGTCTCATTCTGACGCAGTCGCACATCCCACAAACACTTTCGTTCTTATGCACGGATCTGCACAGAAGCGAGTGTTTCCGCGCTCAGAGACGGTCAGCACTCCGCCAGCTGTACGACGTCAAACATCCAAGCCACCATTAAGGGCCTCTGCGTCTCATAAATCAAGCTGTGGAAAGCTTGCATAGATATGCCCACTTTTGATTCTGCCTTGATGCATTTATACTGACAGACAGGCATACACATACACTTTCCTACGTTTCATCAGAGAGAGGGAACGTGCTCTCTCTCTCTCTCTCTCTCTCTCTCTCTCTCTCTCTCGCCGCACAAACAAAAGGCACCTGAAACGAAAGGAAGAGAGAATATGCAAGCGTATTAATCAAATGTGCCAGGCAGACATTTTGCCCATTGTTATGGGGAAAGTGTAAGCTCTGTAGAGGCTACCAATTTTTTATATCACAGACTCAAATTTATTTATTTAGATGGGTAGAACAATGGGCCCTCAGTCAGAGGAGCCCGGAAGTTCCACCGCCACTTCATCATTCACTTTTTTTGGCCAAAAGGAATGAGGTGACGTCCAATCTATATTTGTTTGTTTTGTTTCCGTGTCACTCCAAAGTCTTATCTGTACGTTCAAAGCGACACACCTATCCAATTTTCTAAATAAGCGCAGAAAAGCGGTCCAACTCTCATGATAAATAATTAAACAATTACACAAGCGCTAAAGACAAAATAAAAAAAAAGAAGTGAGAAAGAGGCAGAAAGAATGACAGGCCGTGCGTGTTTTAAGACCAGCTGCTGCTGAGAGGCGTTGACAGTTTGCCTCTGAGCACGTGTGTTAATGGCAATATCGTTTCTAACATCTATGCAGTCGTCAGAAGCCGCAGCCCCGTAGTTCACTCGACTTACCCATTTAAGCACATTTAGGAAATATGTTTTTACACCATTTCTGCTTCCCTCCCCCTCTGTAGACTAAGAGCTCCCCCTAGCAGGTCAACAACAGCACTCTCACCGCAAAGCAAGGTGGCCTGACAGCAGACAAACATCAGATTAAAACAAGAACATTACTTGAATTTTAAGCAAAGCCATTTAAAAGAAAATCTGGGACATATTTAAAACCTGTTTTCTGAGGTTAATATCAAGTGCCATTTTTATTAAAGGCTAAATAAATCTCTTGTTTCACACATACTTTTGCAAATTACATTGTGAAGAGCCAGGAACAAATAAAAGAAAATATAAAACATTATCGCTTTTCAAATGCCTCTAAATTCAGTAGCTTTGAAAACATCTGTATCCAAATACCAGCAGAAATCTGGATTTTATTTATTTATTGTATTCAAAGATGCCACTGTCCGTATTTAAAAATGCATTTATGAATATCGTGTGGCATTTTAATACAAGCCACTTTTATTCAATTATTTCCCTCAGATTTGATGTCATAAATGTCAAACCTCAAATATAAGTGTAAACGCATTCAAAGCAAAAGTTCAGATAAAGAGGCAGTTTCCTGTGTTTTAATGTAAAACAGGCATCGCAGGCAGAAGCTGAAAATTTACGGTATAACTTCATAATTCTGGCGCTCAGCGAGGAAAAACTACCTCCTCTCTCTCTTCTGATTTTTCATTTTAGGATGACATCTGTTACTTCACATTAAGATTTATTTTTCCAGCACTACCCCTCGATAAAGACACTCTGTGCACCGACATAAAAAATTGAACTGGTGTCAAAATCCAATTTAAATTTGGATAATTCAGTGACGACATTGACCACGCAAATATTTCATGCACATAAATGTAAACATTTAGAAATTATTTCCAGTGATCACATTAAAAAACAAACCCTTGCGAACGTTGTTTGATTAAACACAGGTAGGTCTGTTCTTTTTTCTTAAATCGATTCTTATAAGTGATTTTCAAATACTGTGTGCATGACAGATCTTGCTAAAAAATTCCAGCGCAAATAATCAAAACATGCGAAACACCGCAACTGGTCGCATTTCACACAGAATTAATAAACCACTGGGTTTTTAGAATATTTGAGTGCCGTAATGTAGCACAAGACCACAGACTGCTAAACCATTAAAACTACTGACATACAGCACTGAAAAGTTTACAGACCGCTTACACCGAGAACACATAAATTAACATGTGGACATAAACTACACACACACACACTGTCTCTCTCTTCAACACTTGAGCAGACAAAAATTGCCTCTCACTAACTCAAGGCTAATCCTGCTAAGACACAGTGGTTAACAAAAGCTAAACACCACAGAGGACATGTTGACGAGCAGACATTCTTACACACACACACACACACACACATTTACAGCTGTAAATATTTCTTAAAATAAAACAAAAAAACATAACACACTTTTTTAAACTTTAACATTTCAAACAATAATGGCAAAATGCGCAGGTTAGATTATTCGAAAAATAATAGACTGCTATCAAACGCTTTTATAATTATTCATTTTCCTGCTCTACAAGTTGTCAAATAATCAGCTACGTATCAAACCAAATAAGCAGGCACAATATCTTTAAGCTTGCAAAACACATGCTAGTGTGCATAAACCGTGGGGAGGCATTTTCATAAGTACCTACTACAAACAAAAACACCAGTTACATCAAAATTGTTGCCACAAACTCTTACACATCAGCATGTGATGTGAGTTCTGAACTACACGGAAGAACGCACCCCTGAGTTTAGATGACTATCAGCTAACACCTGGCCTACTTGCCCCCTGCTTACAAACCACCAAGACATGATACGTTCGAGGAGCTACTCTGAGGCTTGTATGTTCATTCATCGGTGATGCAACAAACACCCTGCAATCTCGTGTTTCTCCGACCAGCCTCCTTTCCTACTGTGCATGTTAAAAAATATACAAAAGTCTGATGTTTATACTGGCGTCTGCTATGCTGTGCGTGTGTGTGTGTGACAGAGAGAGAGAGAGAAAGAGAGGGAATGTGAGAAAGAGCACACAGGGAAAGTTCCTTGGTGTAACTGGAGCATTCTGAAATTTAAAGCCCAAATTAATAACCACAGCCATTGTACATGCAATGAGTGATGGGATATGTGATAACTATAGCGACACAATTCCAAAAGACACTTAGCGAAAAAGGGCCATTTTCTAACCAAACCAGCATGATTGTTTTACGTGCACATTGCAATACATTCGTGCAGTAAATCTAAACGCAATCTGTTTGCAAACTATTCGTCAACATGCGGGTGAGGTTTGCACAATTAAACATGAAACAAATTCTACATCATTGTTAGTTTCATTCGCATATGCGGCAACATATAACGAGGGGCGTGCGTGCCCTATGGCAAATCTAGCTATGATGAAACACGTATTCTAACCCAGATAACATGCATCAACCTTTAAATATCATCTCTTTTCTCATTCTGTCATAATACAGACTCACATTCAAAAGACTCGGCCGCATTTATAAACCTGACAGTACGTTCAAACACACAACACACAGGCATGCAAAATGTTTACAATGCAACTGCGCACATGTGAGCACATACAGTAAAAGATGAAGCCATTAGTGAACAAACGGTGTGTGTTAGAGTATATATGCAAAGCATCCACGATCCTAACCCTGCAACACAAAACAGATTTGGGTGGCATGACATCACTGGTTTCTGGGACGAATTATCCGGATTGCTCTGCAGACTGCACTTCACTACAGCAGAATATGAAACTCAATCTGGACTCGTTTCATTGTCTTTAGTTCTTTGATATTGTCACTGACCAGGCTGACTGTAGGAAAAAAACATGCATTTTTAAATTACCAGTGAAAATATATTTTGGTTGTTGCCTCTAGCAATGTGAAAGTCTCTCTGGGGGAGATCTACAAATGAATTGATCAAATAACAGAACATAACCTCTTTGTTTGTCTATAACTTTTGTCTATATGGCAGAGCTACCTCGCATTACATTCGCTTCACAGTCACAAACTTGACTCGGGGGCAAACTTAAGCCTTACACACAATATTAGACCCTCTCTGCCTGCTTTGTTTCCCTACACGCTCACAATGCCTCTGCAAATGTGTATTTCCTCCACAAACCTAAAACATTGCATAACCAAAAATCCTACAAGTTCTCTTTTCATTTAGCATTTGTTATGTGGCTAATGTAAATAATGTTACTGTAAACACTTCACACCTGAATCATAAAAATGATCAGCAGCCCTTAGCTTGACATCAAGATTATTTCCATAAATAATTCACCTTTGTCTTATGCTTGCTTTCATTTTCCCACTGAAGACCTTAAAGCACAAATGCTGGATAAATCTAATGAACTTAACTGAGCTGCACTAAAACCTTTCACGTTTCCTGAGCTGGTGGTTACAGGTAGTCGTTCACCTTGAGATCATACAGACACGTTCTTGTAAAGAAGTTCACGAGGAAGATGTGATTTCATGCGAAACGTGATACATAACGTAACGCAGGATGAGAAAGGCCTACAGCACGTCTTAAAAACCCAAAGATTAAAATATCACTATATAACAAATCCTTATAATAAGTATATATAAGTTAGTAGGACGGCACGCGTGTGTGTTTTGCTTAAAGAAACGTAAAGACACCATAATGACTATATAGGGCGTTAAAACGAGTGTAAAATACGCCTGTATCTTCATTAAATATGTTAATCGTCGTCTTATAAAGTTTAACTTTATAAACACGTTACAAGTTTCAATAATCGGTGGAAAATAAAGTTTCACACAGATCCCTCGGCCTGCTAACAATTCTTACAGTAACTCAAACCTCCTGGTATTAAAATCAACAACTTTTACAATTCGGACTAAAATGGTTTATTTTCCTTAAATGCAATTTAAACCAAATCCGATTAAATTTTCTTTGAGGAAAACTAAGTGTATAAACCAGGACCCGACCGATGCTTCAAGTGAATCTCACCAGTTGTAACAATAGATAAATGTAATAAATACAACTAATGTCACTATTCTTGTTTATAAAGGTTTGAATGATTTCCTAGTTTTAGATACGATCCGTCCATCACTAACAGCAGATAAACTCTCATACAGTTCAGTGCTGTGCGTAAAACGAGGAGAAATGGCTTTAAACCCGCACACGGCCTCTTAAACACAACTGGATTAAATAATATAAGAAACTTACGTGTTATAATCTCTCTCTGCGACAAATGTTGAGGGTTTCCCTGCTTGCGACGGGACATTGCCCTGGCATTTACACTGGCATCGCCCAGAGACCAGCACAAGGAGTAGTCGGCTCGGTTCTTGCTTCCTGCGTGTCCGTGGCGTGGGATTTTCCCTCCTCTACTGACTAACTTTTCCTGGGACTTAAAAAAAAGAGCTGCCACAGCTCCGGGCCGTGGATACAGAGAGATGTCCCTTAAATGTGGGAAAGGAGGAAGTGTCTTTGCGCTCCGGCTCTCCAGATGACCAGAGACGCGCAGACGCTCGGTGCCTCGCCGACACACGCGTGCACTTCTGTTGTGATGCTGAGTGCGATCTGTCCGACGGCTGGAAAATATCCTTGAAGTTTTACGCCTTTGAAAGACAGTCGTGAAGAAACCACTGCAAAAGTCTCTTGCGCCTTTTGAAGTAAATCAGAAAGCGATGCCCGGTGCGTTTGGACAGGTTGGACACTAAAGTGACTCTCTCTTCCTCAAGTCAGCGATGTACGGATTTGTCACGGGCAATTTTTTTAGTCAAAATGATCATTTAAAAAAAAAAAGAAAAAGTAAAAATGACTTATTAGATTGGATGAAATGAATCCAAATTCTCCTTGAATTGACACTCGAGTGTGCAAAGCGCTGGACAGTTCTTCTCTCCGGGGCACTATTGCATGCGATGCCCGGGTACTTCGCACTCCCTCCAACTCGTTGCACTTGCTCCCCCTATTCAGGCTTTGCGGACTGGAGACCGGGTATATGGACTTGCCACCTTCTCTCCAGATGAATGAAGACCTGCAAGGTTTTTTTCCCCTTTTCTGCCTCTATGAAGATGGCGGAGTCCTGCTTCTCCGGGAGCTCTCTGTCGCTCTGTGGCGAGGGCTGCCTCCGTACAATGGGATAAAATTCAAGTTCAAGTGCGGACGTGACGTTAAGTCTACAGTGGGAAAGAAAAATTGGAGACTGCAAGAGCACTGGGGGCGACTAGTGGTGGCTTTTCACAACTATCGGATCACCAGAACAGCGGTGGAGAGCGTGGACATCGCGAGCCGCTGTCTTACACACACACACACACACACACACACACACACACACACACACACACACACACACAGCACGCGGTAGACCGACGCACTGCTCGACTGTATTTGCAGCAGCGCAAATAAAACAACGCGCTATCTTGTGCGCTGCAGCATTTACAGCGGAGAATAAAAAGTTTATTTTAAAAAAAAGCAAATCGTTTTAGGAAAGGTGGATCACGCATCTGAACATTTGATTTCTATGCATGCCCACGAATAAATAAAATAAGCAATTGTGATGTTGACAGGTATGCATTAACAGAAAATATCCAGACGACTTTAATCTGGAATAATTTGATGGAAAGGCGTTAAGGAACGGACGGATGCACAAAGAAACATAAGTGAGACATAAGGGCGCTGTTTACTTCACAAGCCATAAACTACACGAGGCACGACAGGCGTTTCTAAACTTAAAACAACACGTTTGCTTTGCATCTCAGACGTTATTAAATTAAACTCACGCTTAGAGAAAAATAAACACGAGAGGTGGACGAATATGATTTTGGAGAGTTTCCTTATCATTTATTTTTATCATATCTGCCCTCATACCTTTGATAGGAAGCCTGATGTACATTATCATTTAAACCAGTACACGAGCCCATAAACGTAAGTGAATAAGATGTGTTTTATAATGAAGTAATGAATTACACAAGCCAAAACTGTTGCGTCTGTACAACTGCATGACTGAATACTGCAGGAAGCGACTGTCATTTTGAGAACAGGGAGGAGTGTTTGGGTATATTGTACAAATTGTTGCATGATTTGAGTTTACTGGGTGAAATACAAGCAGCGTTGCTTATTTTTAACATCATGCAGAATGAATGATCTGAGCTGGTCGATGGCTCCGATTTGTGATGCGTTTTCAACTGGACGTGTTACACCGGAAAGTTATTCTGCGTAAATGATTTGTGCGTAAAGAGGCGTCGATTCTCCCCCGGATTCAACCGAAGTGATATTTACACGTTTATGTGGACAAATGCTTGTGGCTTCGCTGTCAATTCAAAATAAAGGCACGTATGTTTGTCTGCAAATGCGCAAAGGTCAGGAGGTGACCTGCAGTTTTTGGCGAGGTCTGTTTCTAAGGCGTTGACGCGGCGTATGTTTAAGAGTTTATGGTTAAACTACCAAGTTCTCCGCGGTGCAACCTGGACATTTGATCATAATACAATTCTGATGAAATATTTAGACGTACGTAAGTATTTACGTATGTAAAGACTGAGCAACGCTATTGAACTTCACGGAAGCTACTAAATATGTAATTCTTTTCTAATGATAACTGCTTGTAATTACCCAAACTTAATTATAACAACGTGTAATACGCGAGCACGGAAAGCGTAAATTGTAACCAATTAGACATTTGGAAACGCCGCGGATAAATTAGCGAGATATATTCCTTTAGTGCGGCACAATGTTGAGTAAGTCGGCGCGTAAAAGGGTCGTGGTGCGTAAAAGGGTCGTGGTGCGTAAAAGGGCCGTGGTGCGTAAAAGGGCCGTGGCGCGTAAGAGGGTCGTGGCGCGTAAGAGGGTCGTGGCGCGTAAGAGGGTCGTGGCGCACCCAAAGACGCGCAGAGGGTTCGGCTCGTGCCAGTTCAGTGGCAGGTAGATTTCAGGCGGAGCGCCCAGAGGAGAGAGTATGTGCGTCGATCCATCTGCTCAATATCCATCATGGGACGCGACGCTGGGTGGCACAGCCTCGCCAGCGAAGCCATATATTCTCCCGCCGTCCCTGATACATCCCCGCCTCTGAGCTCTGCCCCTGAACTCTCCGTTAAACGATACCCAACTTTTTTCCCGACTTTTTAAAATTTGCTGCACATTCACAGCAGCGACCGGGTAACGCGCAGGGAGTTTTATTAAGGATGAAGAGAATTTGGGCCTCGCTGCGCCACCAAGAGAAACCTGAACGTTTTCCATTGGGATAGATGGATAGATGGATAGATGGATGGATGGATGGATAGATGGATGGATAGATAGATGGATAGATAGATAGATGGATAGATGGATGGATGGATGGATATGAACAGGCGAACATCTATCTTTCACGTTGGTGTTTCAATCGCAGGGATTTTTGTCGCATTTCAAGTAAATTGTGTCTCAGCTATTTACATTCCAGGTGCGTTTGTTGTTGCCAAAAATGAGATTTTATGATTTACAAGCATGTTTAAATCTGGGACATCATCTTCCTTGAAATAAAGATTAGAGGAGCTGCGTGTGAGACGGGCTCTGCTAGCGCTGTATTATTCTCCCTATAAAAAGCGTGAAATGTTCTCTAAAAAGCAGTGGTTGCCTACAGCCGAGAATCCCATTTTATTGCATGAATTCATTGGACACATCCTGTGCTTTGCTTAGTCCTCTATGTTGCATTAAGTTCTTTCCCTTACGCCAATAAATTCTCCACAACGACAGCTTTGGCACAAACGCTGCCTGGACCACAGGCAAAGTTGAACGCCAACTTTCTCCTCCATACACTAGCAGTGCGTGTGTGTAAACAACATCTTTAGTTATTGTCAACCTCAATAATCGGAAAACGTCTTGTAGATTTTGCTACTGGATTCATTGCATCCAAGATAATAACTGGACACCGTCTGGTTCTGCCTTACTAACACTCATGACCTGTATTGTGGGAAATCTGAACTAATTTACAGCTATAGATGCTCCATATCTGTTTCTAAGGAGGACAACATTAACAAATGCATTAAATATCATAAGCTCCATAAAGTCCTAAATTGTGGAAATTCACAAAAGCGAAACACTGTTGTGATAAATTAAAAAAGTTGTTGTTTATCCAGACAAACCGCAGATGTAAAACACAAACTTTAAACGCAGTTTATTCGCATTTAGTTTAGTTCCATATTTCATATTTTAATATATTTTCAGCTACAAATACCTCCGTATAATATGTATAACAGATTCAATTCACAGTTTATATGTATGTACTTTGCACACTGTGTCCAAAGTGTGTACAGTTGGACAAGATGTATTTATTTGTAATCCTCTCACATAGACCGAACTTGCAATGCAACAGTGCCCTCTGTTGGTTAGTTAATGCACCACAACAGTTTATAATTGTGATTGTGTTGTCCAGCATTAATTACACTTAATTTAATGTAGTATTTATCACACACACA
>JBAJNP010013070.1:0-12570 GCA_036877545.1 Yasuhikotakia modesta | reverse complement strand
CTCTCACAGTCACACACACTCTTACAATCACACACACACTCTCTCTCTCTCTCTTACAGTCACACACACTCTTACAATCACACACACTCTCACAATAACACACTCTCACACACTCTCTCACAGTCACACATACACACACACACACACACACTCTCTCTCTCTTACAATCACACATACTCTCACAATCACACACTCTCACACACACACTCTTACAGTCACACACTCTCTCACAGTCACACATACACACACACACACACACACACACACACACTCTCTCTCTTACAATCACACACTCTCACACACACCCTCTTACAGTCACACACTCTCTCACAGTCACACACACACACTCTCTCTTACAATCACACACACACACACTTAGAATTAATGTTCAATACGTTTTTGATGCTAGCAGACCACAGACATCATCTGAAGCTTCTAAAACAAACTCAGTCCAGAGAAAACAAAAGATGAAACCTTCGTTAGATCAGAGGTAGGAGAGCTGAGGAGCAGATATTGATGACTGAGTAATAAGAGTAAGAGTGAGAATAACAGAACTTTTCACGTTAGTTCACATTTGTTCAGTAGCTTCATTTGACTTATTTGTGTCTGTTTTTATTTTAGGAATTTTAAAAGAGACATTAGAGACAAAGTTGATATTATATGAAAATGAACTAAAGGACGTTTCCAGCATCACTGTTCCTGTGTTTACAATGTTGGTGACATTTTGAGGCAGATGATGTCATACATCAGTATGGTGAGTAAATGCAAAACTCATCTGTGACATGCAGAAGGTGTTTCACCCACAACATGTTTGGCTTGTGGTCAAAGTCTCACGATTCAGTGGAAATCATAAGAAAAAATATGCTCAGTGTAAACACTCATTTTTCCACCAAATAAAGCCATAGAGACCCTCGTTTAACATAATACAAACAGTGACCACAAGCCAAAGTATTTGTACTTGTCAGAAAATGTTTGAATGCTATGAAATGATATTGAAATATTTCACTAATAACCTAATAAAAGTGTGACATCAGCTCTGAGCTTCTGAGCTCTTCTCTGTATTGGTTTGAATATTTAATGTCACATACATTACCAAGCATCATGGATTGATACACAAAGTCAATCTCACCTAATGTGGCTAATATTTCAATGACTTCTGCATCAGTGACGGAATCAGTGATTGATTTCGGTCTGCAGGTGAATAATTGATCATTATACCGCACAACACCTGCTATATTCATTACAGTAACTCAAGCATGTTTTTATCCTTACATCATGATCATATGAACATTATTTGAAATTGAGTGAGCTGAATAAATGAAGAGGATAAGATTATCTGCACAGATAAAACTGTGTTGTGTTGCTTTGACCGAGTGTGCACCACTATAACACACACTGCAGGTCTGAGACTGTGAGTGTGTGTATGTGTGTAGCATGCCGGGTGACTTTCTCTGCTGCTCTGTCCACTGTCTGCTTTTGATAGCATTACTGTGCTGAAACGAGAGACGTCTGATCTGAGGTCAGTCTCTGATTACCTGGGTCCCAGCACAGCTCCAATGACACTTAAATGTGTTGTTTACATTTCAGCCTCAACTGACTCTGGAATGAGCGCGATGTTGTCACAGGCTCTGATCCAGCTGACCTCTGGTTAGTGCTGTCAGTGGTTTGGTCACTTTGTTGAGTGTGAATAACAGCTATAACATTCATTCTCACTACAGTTTCTTGTGGTTCTATCTGTTCTGTTCTGGAGATTCACGTGTTACAGCTGCGTTTCTGACTTTCTCTGCAATGACAAGAAACAACATCATGCACAATGATGTTAACTACAGCTCCTACATGTATGAGCTCATGTGAAAATCACTTTCTGAAAGAGATTTCATGGTAAACAGCAACATTAGACCAGAGGCTGAAAGTATTTTATGACATCTTTTGAAGTAGTTTACCACAGTAATTCTGACATCATTTATTTGTCTCATTCCAGACCTGTGAAACACAAGAGGTGTTTAGCACAGTATTTACATACTGTAACAACCCGCGGGTATTACGTGTCGGTTTTTAAAATGTCGCGACGAACTGACACACACATATAGAAACTAAACGAGACAGTAATAATCACACATAAATGAAATCACACACTAGAAAGAATAGAGAAACATAAACACAGGAGGCATAACAAAACATTAACACAGATAGTCATCATTAATTACATCCAACTTCGGGCATTTAATGGCTTACAGTGTGATTATCTGCACGCACACACTCACACACTCACTCACGCACACACACACTCACTCACTCACTCACTCACGCACGCACACACACACTCACTTACACACACACTCACACACTCACTCACACGCACACACTCACTCACACGCACACACTCACACACACACTCACACACACACTCACGCACACACACACTCACTCACGCACACACACACTCACTCACTCACACACACACTCACTCACACACACACACACTCACTCACACACACACACACACACACACACTCACACACTCACAAGAGAGCTTCTTGTTTTAAAGCTCCTGCAGGGGTCAGATTGTCAGAGGCGTGTGCAGAAACAAGACAGTTGATAATTATTCCCATATAAGTACAAAATGTAGTGAATGATTCCAAACTTTCATTAACAGACACATGCAGGAATATTTTTATAAATATCACTTATGAGTTCATATTATTAAACACACAAGCATTTGCATCACAGTAATAAACACACAGGCATCTTACACACACTTTATTCTATTTGTAATTGATCTCTCACATCTCACATGTGCGTGTGGATGTTATTTTGTGTTTGGAGTCCCATGAGGTGTCAGTAACTGTTAAATAAAAAGACTAATATCAGTTTAGGAATACTTGACTTTGGCCAGTCGGTGGTTAATCCATTTAGATTAAAACTGATAGAAAGTGCGATAGAAACCACACAAAGATGTTCACTCAAAAATTCAACAGGTCAGAAAGTGAACTGTAATATTCAAATGAATATCCCAACAAAACAGATGAACAGAAGATAGTTACATCACAAAATGTTCAGTGACTCACAGATGAGGCTCATATCAAAAGAAAGGAAAAATAAAGAAATACCTATACACTACATAAATCCAAGAATAAAAAAGTGAACCAATAAATTAAAAATGAATGAGGAAACATACAATAATGATGCAGAACTGCACCAGTGAAGATTTTGTTCAGATCAGGTGTTAAGTGAATTGATGAGCAATGGGATTGATTGACTTATGTTGAGTAAAGTCCAGTGTGATAACAGTAATTACATTAAGTACAGTAGAACTTCTCTGCTTCACAATCAAACACTCTCCAGAGACTCATCATCAGAACAGCTTTGTTTTGGCCATCTGGAGATAATCTCAGTGCAGGAAACAGTATGTGTGTTTTCCAGACAGTTGCTGCTCCTCTGTCTGGCGCGCTCAGACACCTGCGCAGATCGAATGTCATTGCTTCAGTAAGAGAGGGGGAGAGAGAAAGAGAGAGAGACAGAGATCTCCAGGCTCCCGCTATCGGTCTGTCTGAGTGAGGGTGTCGGGGTCACCCCCACATGACCCTTCCTGCCTGCCCACTTCATTATTCATGTCATGTTTACCTGAGATGAGTGACACACTTGTGTGTGTCCTCAGCTGCTCTTGCACTATGACAGGCGCATGACATATATGCCTCACCTTAACTCTCCCACAACAATCCAACTGCTCACATCCCACAATTCACTCTGAGAGCACCACATCCATCCCACCATCCACTGCAAGAGCACTGCAGCCATCCCACCATCCACTGCAAGAGCACTGCAGCCATCCCACCATCCACTGCAAGAGCACTGCAGCCATCCCACCATCCACTGCAAGAGCACTGCAGCCATCCCACCATCCACTGCAAGAGCACTGCAGCCATCCCACCATCCACTGCAAGAGCACTGCAGCCATCCCACCATCCACACACACAATTTCTTGTTTCAGATATGGATGTTATTCTGTTGTGTTCTGTTGTATATACAAATGTGTATGGTTATAATATTAAGATATTATATGTGATGTACAATATATACTACAACAATTGTGTACGTGAAGTGTGTGTATTCGGTGTAAGTCTGGGATTCACACACTTTATTGCTATCGTCATAGTAACAGTGCTGGGATAGGGATCTTCCTCTGCGAAGGAGCGCAAGTGCTTGTTGATCCGTCACAACCTCAGAAGGTACAACACCTGTGTTCCTCTGAGACACGTCACGGAATCAGCCGCTTTCAGACAGACAAAGTGTGTCATGTACTTATTTATTTTTAATGTTCATTTTGCATGAAATGTTTCTATAATAAAATATAGGGGAAATACATATAAAATCAAATAATGAACACAGAGCAAATCTACCAGCGTTTTGTCAGCATAACTTAGACCACCTCATTTGAAACCTTCACCAAACTGAGTCATTATCTTCAGTTTAGAATCAGAGAAAGAGAAACACAACAGGAAAGCGATAGTAAAATTACAATTGTACAGAATAGGTAGTATTTAACACCTTTAGTCTAAAATAACATCTTTATGTTAAGCGTTACATTGCATGACTCCCCATAGATTTTAAATTATAAATAATTTATTTTAAGGGCCTCAGAAAAAAGCTCATCTTTGCTTTTTTGTTAGACCAGTAGATTTTGTTGGCTATAATATATCACCGTTTTGTATCGTTATTATGTGGTTTTATGTCAATGTACGTGTCGCTGTAAATCTGTCTGCTGATTGCCCGTATGTGTCTGTCACTTTAAGAGCGGCGCGGGCGCGCGCGTCACGGGCTGTAGAATGAGGCGATCAGAGGAGAGACGCGCGCTAGACCAGCTGCGCTTGATGGTGTTTCACTGCAGCGCCTGCAGCTCTTTACTGGTGTCGGGCTTTACTGGTGAGTGTCGGGCTTTACTGGTGTGTGTCGGGCTTTACTGGTGAGTGTCGGGCTTTACTGGTGAGTGTGTGTGTCGGGCTTTACTGGTGAGTGTGTGTGTCGGGCTTTACTGGTGTGTGTCGGGCTTTACTGGTGAGTGTGTGTGTCGGGCTTTACTGGTGTGTGTCGGGCTTTACTGGTGTGTGTCGGGCTTTACTGGTGTGTGTCGGGCTTTACTGGTGAGTGTGTGTGTCGGGCTTTACTGGTGAGTGTGTGTGTCGGGCTTTACTGGTGAGTGTGTGTGTCGGGCTTTACTGGTGAGTGTCGGGTTTTACTGGTGAGTGTCGGGCTTTACTGGTGAGTGTCTCTCTCCCTGCTACAAATCACAACCACTGAAAGATTTAAAGACCTGTAACACAGTACAGAAGACACAGAGTTAATAAATAAGATTATAATAAAGGTGCATTTCAGTGGTTGTATGAATGAAAAGTGGACAGAAGACTCAAGTCTTGTTTTCTACTAAACTGTTTTTTACCATGATCCTGTCTAATGATTCCTGAAGAGATGACACACAAAGAGGGCAGTCAGCCGGGGTTTCTCACTGTGATCCAAATGCAGCCCATCCATCCACACACACTCTGAGCTGTGTGTTTTATATCTGATCCTGACCTGAGGTCACTAAACCCTGGAGGAGTAGCTAGTGTGTTTTGGTGTCTGGCTGGTCAGTGACGTGATGATGTGGTGAGCACCTGGTTTAGTGGCGAGCTGTCGGCTTGAGTTTTGGTACCAGTGTGATTGTTTGAATAGCGTTTGGTGAAAATGTTTTAGTCTTTAGGACTAATTCCAGCACGGATGGATACATTAAAGGTCAATGGTTTTTGTTCCGTTACCACTGTTTTGTGTAGGTTTTTGTGCTGACGTTTGTAATGGTGTTTGTAGCATTAAATTCATCTTTGCACAGTTTTGTTCATGTTCATTGTTATACTGTGCTAACTGTGCACATTTTTATGCTTTGTTGGATTCATGTAGTAGTTTTCTTTATGGTGTAGCAGGTTTCTGCTGTCTTCACCGGGCGGGATGTCTGATGGTCAGTATAATGCAGATTACAATGACAGCAAATGATGGTTTTATTATCCTCTGCTGTTTCCTTCAGCTCATGGATGAAGATGAAGCATTTCAGAAGCATTTACAGCACCAGTCTTCCTCTCACAGGCAGATAAAACAGGCTGAGAGGGGTCCTCAGACAAGTGGTCCCACTGTACCAGCCAACGGGATGCTGCCCTGTCAGATGCCTGAACACAGGCGCCTTCTCTACGGTGAGCCACAACAGAAGACTCACCCTGAGACAGTCTGTCTGGCTCACGCTCAGAAACTCCCACCTCAGCAGCTTCTATTACATGCATGTGTGTGTAACTAGTTGCTTTGCAATTTTAAACAACGGCAAGTCGCAATTATTTAGTTGGCACAGTACCCTGCTGTAGCACGCGCTGTTGCTCACACAGGCTTTGTTGTGTTTGGGTTTGGGAACTGAGATCTGCTTCCAAAACTGAATTGATTTGCCCGAAATTTGATTCTGTTGTTTTGAACGGCTGTGTTTTTCCATAGATTTGTATTAAGCCGTATGTTTAAAATGTTTTTGCAGTGTGAATCAAATTCAGACAGTGTACACACACACACACAGAGGAAGCTCTTTGTTCTCTGAAGTCAAAGAGTTGTTTTTATAAACTAGTGACTGTAGTAAGTTGTGTTGTGTTTGTTTAAACAGGTAATGCAGGGTTGCTACTGCTTGCACCTCCCGCCCGCTTGCAGTCTCTGGACGTGGTGCTGCGGCAGAACCTGCAGGAGATGGGTCCACCTGCGCCGCGGCCGCTGCAGACTGCCGAGACCCTGATCGGACAGAAGCTCCAGCTGATCGGGGATCAGTTCTACCAGGAACACCTGACGGTAAGTCAGCATCATCACTTTGATCAGGTAGATGCCAACATTAGTCTGCACATCTGCTCTGTGCTGGCTAAAATCAGGGCTCTAAAAAAGAGCAGCTGTAATATACAACAGAAGATTTGAGCGCCGAGCACTCAGTTACACAAAAGCACTTTCTGTGTCCCTTATTTGTTTTGGCCAGACTGTTTCCTGATTGAGGTCTAGCTGTGTGACCTTTTATTCTGTTCACTGGATACAACTCGCTCTCACTCTTTCTCTCTGTATCGTCCCTGCTTGAGCTTCCTGTGCACAGCACTCTTCCAGTGCATCCATAATCCTGCAGTGTGTGTGTGTGTGTGTGTGTGTGTGTGTGTGAGATTAATGCAGAGTTGGGTAGTGAGTCTTGTTTTGTTAACATACACGAAGTCTCATGTTTGGAATGGCTGGCTTTTTTAATTTGAGGCATTATAAAGATTGCCAATAATGTTGATGTTTTGTCTCTTATTTTGATTTAAGATGCGTTATGTGTTTGGATGCTTTCAGGTGTTGTTGAGTTGAGTGTTGAGTGTGCAGAAGTCTGGTGTGTAAGATGAGATCTTCAGCGATCTTTAGAGCTCAGCTCAGTGCAGATCTTGCAGTCAGTGCAGCCGCACGGTTGCCTGCGGCATGTTGGGCTCAGATTGGACCTGTGCTGCTGACAGATAAATGACTGCTCACTCTTGAACTGTGAGGCTCTGTGGGCCCGGCAGCAAGACAGACATACAGACGGACAAAACTGTGTGATGGTTGTTCACTACTGGCTATGACAGTACTTAAGATTTCTTATGGATGTTTTTTGCTCATTTGAGTTTTGTCAGAGTTTAACATCTTTAGCCTGCAGTCATCATGTGCAAGGTTTTATACAGTAGGGGTATGAGTCAGGGTTTATGCAGAACAGCTCAGATATATGTTTACGAGAAAAGCTGTGTTTTACTCGCTCCAGAGAAAAGGGGATGTTTTTTGATAGACATGTTTCCTGTGTAAGTTCTCATCTGTAATTCACACAAGCTCTTACAGAAACACAGTAGCAGATAAAACGATGTCTGTTCAAATCCTCACAGATCTGTGATACTGCCACAGTAAGAGAGAGAGAGAGCTGATTCATTTGTTCTGATCATCAAATTATACACTGAAAGTATTAATTTCATTTTCATAAACATTCACAGGCTTTTCTTGGAAGAAATCTTTGTGAATTTCAGGCCCTGGTATATAATAGTTTGAAAACGGTATTAGTATGCAGTAAACAGTATTTTACTGTATTAGGTGTTGAAAGTGTTATTTTATTTTTGTTAAATTACTGTTTTTTGACTAAAGGTAAAGCGAGGTCAGGGCAGTGGCGGCGTTTGTGGCACCATGAGACTTCCATAGTACCTACCATGAGTTTGTGTTCTTTGGTTCTGTTTTGAATGTTGTTATTAGCCTAGCCTAGGACACACAAAACCCACAATAACAGACTAGTGCCGCCACAGAGCGATTCACTTACCTCGTTCCAGGCAGAGTATATTTTTAAAATAAGTGGAACTGTTTAGCTTTTCACTGCTGGTTGTGTCTGTATGTAACTTTCCATTCACAACAATAATCTTGAGTCTTGATAGATAAGCTCTGACTTTAGAGAATATCATCAGCTGATTGGCTGGCTGCACGCAGCGCTGATAAAAACTCCAGCGACGACACCGTGAACTCTTTCTTGTGCTATATTTAGCTGCCTGACTCACTGCTGACTGTTGCCGCATGCACGCAAGCGTTGGTGCGGACGCGCAGGATGTGTTGTTGGTGAGAATGATGAGTGTGACATGTTTGGTTTAGAGGGTTACCCTTCTAAATAAAAGTTCTGCAGAAGTTCTTTTACAACACAAACGGTTCAGTACACTCAAGATCTGTTTTGGTTTTGCAGAGTTAGTTCTTGGGTTGTGTCTAGATATTTGTCTAGAGGGTTGTGTCTAGATATGACTATTGGCTGTTTATTTGAGTGAGTCAGGTCGTTCAGAAAAGTGATGTCACATCCTCTTTAAAAACTGAAGTGTTCCACTGACTCTAATGAGTACAATTGTTACCACCCCACAAATGCCGTCAAATGTTCATCGTTTATGACCATAAAACGTTTTGATGTAGGTTTTTGTGCTCTGGTGGAACATAAATGTGGTTGTTCATGCTATTTACACTTACACAGACAGTCTGAGCTGGAGCAAATCAGTCAATGGATGTTCAGCACATATGAGAGAGTCTCAGGAGGAGCTCAGGAGACACAAGCACAAATATAAGACAGTTTTGAGCTGAGCATCTTCACATTATTCTTATACATCAAGTTCATAGTTTAAATAACTTATTAGTACAATAAGGCAGTGTGTGCCAACTTCTCAATGTGTATGTTGTATGTTTAAAATGCAATGCTCAAATACGTTTGTGTGGTGAGTGTGTGGGGGAGTGTGTGTATCTTAAAACCTCCAATACTGTTTAGTGAAACATACTGTCATAGTTAGGAAAATAATTAACTTCCTAATGCAAAAACTCTTTAAGGTCCTAAAGATAAATTTCTGTGTTTTGTGTTGTTATTTCAGCATCACAGGGTCCAGCGGCTGCTCTGGTGGCGTGTGGCTCTGATGTTCTTCTACACGCTCGTGTTCGGGAGAGAGGGGGCGGTGCCCGAGGGATGAAGAAAACAAATGGCCACCCTCTTCAAGAGCCACAAGGACATTTAAAGGCACTGTTGATATTTCACACGGGTATGAGGGGAAAAACTGAGGCAGTGAGGACATGGTCTCCGCAGGACGGGACAGTTTTTTACCACACATTTTCTCTCTGTGAAGATGCCATGTTGTTCTTGAGAGTCTAACAGGAATATTTTCATAAGAAACCGGTATTTTGTACAGTGAGCCATTGTCAATTATTTCAATTGCACTTCCATACACGTGTTTTAAACGACCTCCTTGAGTCTGGAAGGAGCCTTTCTGTCCCGCCCTCTGTTTTGAGCTGAGATGGTAGGCGGGGCTTATAAATATCCCAGGACATCTTGAAGAAAATTTCCAAAGGCAGTTTCTCAGAATAAAGTATTTTGCACCTCATGTTCATATTTTTACTTTATTCTATCGTTGTTAAATTTTAACATTAGTTTTAAAAGTATTTGTCTGTTCAGAGAGCTGTTCCAGGTAATTTGAGGCGGTTTCATGAAGTCTATGATGAATTCACACACTGATGTTCTTGCAACGGCTTTGACTTTATCTGCTCATTGAGTTTTTGACATCCAGCCAGTCAGGAATCCCATGACGAGTGTTCACACATTACTGCACTGTAATACAGTCTCAGAGGGGGACAGCTGTGTTGTTTAGTCTCATTTTCTCTGAGTAGTGATGTGATCTCTGTCCCCACTAAAAATATAAGAGAAAACATCAATGCATTAGAGCAAAATTGAGATTTTGAGAAACTGAAATGTATTATAGTGCTACCCAAAGTATACCAGACCTTCAGCCACAGGAAGTACAGTAAATCTGTCCTGCAGAGATGTGCAGTTCTCGTGTGTGTGTGATGGTGTGTAATTGTGACTGTGTGTTGCTTCCTCTCAGGATACTCAGAGCTGTTTGTTTGTACGTTTATGCTTGTAAATTGACAGTAGTGTAATTGTGATATGACCACTGCTTTGAGGAAAATGTGTGTGTAATTATTGTGGTTAATTCAATGTTTAACTTTAATGCTGTGTGTCTTTTTTTTAAATGTTCTTTTTGGTTGATCTTGAAGGAGTGTGTGAATCTCACGTAGTGAAAGAAAATAACTTTTTTCCCTTACTTCATTACGATTTCGGCATTGTAATGTAATGTTTGCTGTTTCCTTTTGTGTTCCACATGAACAAATTTTCCTTTGTTCATGTGGAACACACACACACATTTAATAGGTTTGTGCTGCATTGCCACAGCAGCACGGTACAACACGCACTCTTGAGGCAGAGGCTGCAGCTGTTAGCGTGTTGTTTATTAAAGCTGGGCCAGTGTCTGTGTGTCCCTCTGCCTCTCCACACACACTCCTCAATCTCTCTGTAAACTGACATTTGCTGAATTTTGATTTCCTTATTTGTTGAATTTCCTCTTTAATTTATTGACTGTTTCTGCTACTGTACCCATTGATTCTGCTGTCTGTGCTCCTGCTGTGTGTCTCGCTCATGTAGATTTTGTATATATTGACGTTTATCTCGTCATGTTCAGTTTGTGTTCTTTTCTTCTTGGTTTCTCAGGTAAATGTGCCAACAGATCAGGCAGAGCAGATGATATAAACACTCCGTCTGAATGTTTTACTGTCATCCAGGCTTTTCATTTCGTTTGGGGACATTTGACAGCTTTTGTAAGACAAAGGAATGGTTACTTATGTAGGTTACTTGTTACTTGTGTACTTCTGCCAACACTTCAGCGTTAGGAACTAGCAGTTCTAGTAACAGTGGAGCTTTTACCTGGAGCTACAGTGGTCACAGACTGTGTGAAGGGCCATATCTCTCTTTGTCGTGTTTGTGTTAAGTATGCACTGGACAGTAATGGAGGTTTGATTTAATCTGTTACAGCAGTATGTCACGCTTTTGAAGTTCTGGAGTTATCAGGAAAAATGTTTTCTCTTTTAATTATGGCTTGTATGTTTCAGCTTCTTATAATGTATTTTATTGTAAGGGTTACAAGTGCACGTCGTGCCCAGAACTACTCAGATCTGGGCTGAAATGATGTGTTAAAGCAGCGTGTCTGGTGTTGAGTGATTTGTAAAACAGTTTTTACTGAATGTTGTTATAATATGATCAGGGGCTTTGTGTCAACACATTCCTCATCAGTGCTCACATTGATTCAGTCTGTATCAACAAAGCAGAACATTCTTAAGCGATACTGAACATCACATTATCATCACGTTATACTAAATACTGAACATATACACAATACTGAACGTCACATTATCTGCTTGTGATGTATATTTGAGAAGTGCTGAGATTGACACATTTACAGATGAGACCCAGCACAGATGTAGCGGTTGTGTCCACACTGACTGTACTGTGCACCCCTCACCCTCATCTCACGTCTCTGTAAGACATTACACTCAATATTTGTTAAATAGTGCAATAGGCTGTACATAAGAGCTTTGCTCTAAAACTACTTTTTCTGAGCTGTTTTTTGTCTTATTGGTACACTTTTTTAAAAAAAATAAAATCTTAATAAAGTCAAATTGATTTGAAGTCTTTTATTGTGTAGAACACTTAAAAACCGCATGAACAATTGCTATTAACTTACATAAATGTTACTTACATAAAAGTAGCTGAACATAAATGGCAGTTTCTCATGTTACTCTGTGTTGTGCAGCCTTGCAATACTTGGCCACACGTCACTTCACAATGGTGTGAACGGATGCAATAATTAAAATAATTGCCCTTTGGGCGGGTTTGTCCCTTTAAGAGCAACTGTTACAAAAGTTCCACTGTTTGCATGTTGTGAAATAGACACACACAGATGCGACTCAAGGCCTGTGGTGTAGAATCACTTAAGGGGCCCCGGGCAGCAGGGGAGTTTGTTTAAATTCCCTTAATCCATCTCCCAGTGGGAGGTTAGGGGTGGATGTGGCCCCAGCTGATAGGAGAGACAGAGAAAGGGAATGAAAGATTCTCTCTGGAGACCTGCCAGCAGCTCAGCTGAGCTGAGTGTGTGTGTGTGTGTGTGTGTGTGTGTGTGTGTGTGTGTGTGTGTGTGTGTG
>JBAJNP010013069.1:0-12570 GCA_036877545.1 Yasuhikotakia modesta | reverse complement strand
TAATAATTATGCACACCTGATATAGGGTGTTCATGTCATTAAACCACACCCCTTCTCATTACTGAGATGCACATCACCTAATATGCTTAATTGGTAGTAGGCTGAGAAAGCTCTGTCAAATGATCTAACTCAGCTTGAGTAAAATGATCAGGTGACATAGGTGATGAGTATTATAAGTAATATTTAACCCAGGACAAAAGTTTCACCCACTGGTTTGGTCACTTAATCATATATATCTTCTACAGGGAACAACATAAGGGTTCTGTGAAAGTCAAATACTTTTGGAGGGTTACAAAATTATAGGTTACAAAATTATTTTGATGTAAGTTATTCCTTTACCATAAATATTTCTAAACTGCCTGTGTTTATTGCTCACAAATAAAAAAAATTCTGCAATGAATTAACAGCTGTTAATAAACTTTGTTAATAAAACTTATTTTTAAGAAAACAAGCAAATATTAAAAGCCATCACACAACAAATGCCACAACAAGTTTGCAAAGAGCAGTTTTTGAAAACTGTTAAAATGTGAATTGAAAGCAACACATTAATTCCTATTTTGCCAGTAAAAGCTCCACAGAAAATGTAATCTGCAGGAATTTCTTTCATTGTCTGAATGAGAGACGCCATGCTGTGATGAGGTGACTATAGCTTAAGAGTGACCTACTTTCCACTCAGATCCAGGGGTTAGTAATACTTGTCATAAAAATTTTATGCCATCACAGACTGCAGGAAGCAAGGCAGGGAACCGCAGGTTAAAAGAGTAATGATAAAACAAATCTAAATTTACATTCTGCTGATTACATAATAAACATAACATAAGATTTATTGAATTAATTTTTTTAATCGCAGCATAACGTCAAGTGTAGGAAGCACAGGGACTAAATAAAGTGGCTGACTACTAATACTGACTACATTTTCCAGCAACCCTGTACCTGGGCTCCACCCCCACCAGCTGGCGGTTATCTCCGATCATTAAGCACACCAAACACTTTTGCAAAGTCTTGATTTGTCATGAGCTATCAATTCAATTCAGCATTTTTCCCTGTTATTATCTCTGGTTTGACCTTGGATTGTGTACCCCGTTTTTGGATAATTTGCTGCCTGCCCATTGACCCCGCTTTGTTTTAGGATTTAATTGTTACTGTTATTGTTTGCTGCCTGCCCTGAACTATTGCCTGGACTTGGTTTTGCTCTGTGTTTGTTTGCTGTGGTGTTGACCCATGCGGGTCCTGATTCTGAATTAATAAAGCTGCATATAGAACCAACATCTACCGACCCTTCATTACAGAAGACTTCGCCACCATGCGATCCAGTAGCCCTGTTCCAGATTAGCTCAGAGTTAACAGCACAAGCTAGCATGCTGACTATCCACCAACAACAGCTTGGCCCCCTCACCTCATTTACAGAGGAACTCATTACGACGCTACAGTCCGTACACATTGCCAGAGTTTCCTACACCTCATGTGCCTTCGCTGCCTCCTGTTCCCCCTACCACTTAGCTTACCAAGACCTCCAGTCCGCATCTGGCATATTCTGACAAATTTGAGGCCAGGGCCCATGAGAGAGGCGCTACAAGAACAACCTCTGCCTCTACTGTGGTTTGCCAGGCCACCTCTGAGATGCCTGCCCGTCACTTGTTCGTAAGGGGAACCCCGCGGTGAGTGAAAATCCTTCACCTTGTAGTTTAAGAATTCCTGTAACTCTAAGCATCTGAGGTAGAACCATAGCCACCACAGCCCTCATTGACTCTCTGTGCAAAATAACTTACCTTTGCTATCCATCTCCTCTCCCATGACAGTGGCAGCGGCAGACAGGAGACCACTGGGCACTGGACAGGTCTCCAAAATAACCAATGATTTCCTTCTGTGTGCAGGCGCTTTTCATTAAGAGTTATTGCACCTTCTAGTTATCCACACAATTCCATAATCTTAGGTTACCCCTGGCTAAATACAACCCCACAATCTCCTGGTTCCAGCAACAAATCACTTGTTGGTCTACTCACTGCCAAGATCACTGCACATTACAGAAGCTTCCCAAGATTTGTTCTACCTCTAATTTCAATCCCACTCCTGAATCTTGCCTTCCTAGGGAGTATTCCAATCTCGCTCTGACCTTTAGTCAAGCCCAGGCCATGGAGCTTCCTCCCCACAGACCTGGCGATTGTGCCATAGACCTTATCCGCTAACTGCTAACATCAAATACCAAAAAACTTCACTAAACTTGTCTTGAGAAACGTTTACAACCTCATTCGATTCAGAGAGGGGGACGCGTGGAAAACTGTATTTTCAACTACCTCTGGGCACTGTGAGTACTTGGTCATGCCATTTGGGTAATCTAACAGTCCTTCCTGTTTCCAAGCATTCGCAAATTACATATTCAGGGACATGATAAATCAGTGGGTCATAGTTTATATCAATGACATTCTGATTTATTCCAACAGTTGTCAGGAACATATGCAGTACGTTCAATCTGTCCTGCAGAGACTAATCACTCACCGTCTGTGTGCTAAAATGGAGAAGTGTGAGTTCCACCAGACCTGCATTTCTTTTTTGGGGTACATCATCAGCCAAGAGGGGGTGGTGATGGACGAGAGGAAGGTCGCTTCTGGGGTAAACTGGGCACAGCCACGCACTCTAAAGGAACTTCAATGATTCCTGGGGTTTGCTAATTTCTACCGGCAATTTATCAGAGGCTTTAGCTTGATGGTTGCACCTCTTACCGCTTTAGCTTGATAGTTGCATTTATCCAAAGCGACCTGGATTGTAACAGCTTCAGATATGACTTAGAAAATGGGGGTAACCAAGTCCCCACCATGGGGCACCAAGGTTTCCAGTAAACCATGCCATCCCCAAAGATCTTATCATCTCCTTCAGCCTGTTGTCGGTTGTTAAATTAGCAACAGGACAGAAGCTGGTGTTTACTTAATGATCTTTGGGATCACAAAAGTGGTGCTAGGAAAGGCTCATCGTCTCCCTCACGCCTCTTGTTGATCATAAATAGAGATTGCTTAGACACACTCCCCAGCTTCAAAGGAATTCCATTAGGAAACCTGAGATCTTGGGTGAGGGGACCATTTGTAGGAGAGCAAAATGTTTAACAAAGCTCTCAGTGAAGACCCCTCATATCAATAAATAAGATGTCCTTAATGTATGTATGTATATTTTTATGTTGCATGCCTGTATACTTTTCATGTACCCTTTTATGTACTTTTCATGTTCATGTTTCATTTTACCCTCTTTGCTTATATCATGCAAGCATAATATAGTTATTGTGTATGTGTGCTTAACCCCATCATGTTAAGTCTTAAAACAACGCTCTTTGGAATTCCTAATTATTGGTGTATGCCACAATACCATATCTGGTAGCTATACCTATAATTATTAATTCCCACATCATAACACAAAGTCTGCAAGCCCCCTTCAGCATGCAAATAAGGTGTCGAGTTGAAACAAAGGAATTGTTCCTCCTCAACCCACACACCTTAAGATTACATAGTCACAGGCCGGGGGTGGGGCACCCCACAGGTTAAGAATGGCTGTTATCCAAAACTTCTTTGCTTAATGAGTTTGCAACCTCGCAAACCCTTTAGGGCCTATTTCCGGCAATGGAACTCACTACAACACTCTGCAAACTCCGCTACATGATCCGCCAACGGAACAGCATAGCGGACTTCGTCATCCTTTACGGACATCTGAACTATCATTAACTCGCATACCCACGCATCAGGAACTTTGCATTGCCTCACAAAAGCCAGTGCAAGTATCCGTTTATCACCCATTGATGCATAAGATATAGAACCCCTTTTAACTAAGATGATAATGATAGTTTGATGGTTTGTGCAGATGTGTTAAGTTGCTTGTAATATTGCCATTCTGTTACCTTTTTCAATCTTTCCTGCTTTTCTCTCTTGTTTGTTGTAGTGTAGTTAATAAATGTTTTTATATTCACTTGCGATTGTTTCTGTATTTAACTTCTCATAGACTAACGTCACTTAAACTTGCCGATCTTGTTACATGCTCTGAAGTAGCACTGTATATCAGTAAGAAGTTTATTTTCTAACAGCAACAGGAAATAGCATTTCTTAGAATTAAGGTACAATTCTGAATGTTTCACTGGACGAATACATTAATTAATTGTTATTGTTAGTTCTGCTTAATCAGATAAAACATCTATGTATATACATTCTACATAATTTGTATAAGTGAAGTGTTTGTCAGTTACGGTTGCCCATAACCGAAATGTGACCTCTGCATTTAACTCATCCATGTGAGGAGTGAACACACACTGCAAGTCATGAACACACACACACACACCCGGAGCTATTCCTGCAGCGCCCGGGGAGCAATCGGGGGTTAGGTGCCTTGCTCAAGGGCACTTCAGTTGCTTTCTTCTAACCCAGCTGACACGCTACACTACCATTCAGTGGGATATCAAGAACGAGATGAACAGGGAACTCAAGGAGGGAGCCTTCACTAACGTTCCTTATGGTGCCATTCCCGCTTTATCCAAGGTAGAGTGGTGGCTGAGCTTGTGGTGTTTACAAATGGATCTGGAAATGGAGATGGGAAAGTCCCTATGTCATCCTGTTAGCTCAACTGGTAGAGCATTGCATTAACACCACAATGGTTGTGGGTTTGATCCCAGGGGAAGGCAAGTCCTGATAAAAAACATGTGTACCTTGAACTCACTGTAAGTCACTTTGGATAAAGGCATCTGCCTTTTGGATAAAAGCGTCTGCCACATTTGGATAAAAGCGTCTGCCAAATGAATAAATGTAAATGTATGTCTTTTCTCACCTGTCAGGTCCTCTGCTCAAGCTTGACCTTCCACCTCATATTCACTGACAGAGTCCTCCCTGTCCCCGCATAATGAGAAGCTTGTGATTCATGAGGTTGCTAAGCTGAATGTTGATTGGCCCATTGAGGAACAGGCTGTGCTGCACAGAAGTAAGTTAGATGAACACATCTTGTGCAGCCAGTCATTGCTTCCACATCAGTCTTCTGCTTTTTTAGACTTTCACACCAAGGTCTCAAGGTCATAGGGAAAACCGTACTCAGCTCTGCATCCAATTACTATGATGGTGTAGTGCGGCTAAATCCGCATCATAAAGGTCATCAGCTCACCAAACAAAACATATTAAGTGTTATGCATATTGCTCAACACATGCTATAGATATTAGAGATTCCCTGTTTCCATTTATTGTCATAATTTTACCACTTTTCCATGGCAACACTGTTTAAATGATTTTTTTGGTGGAGCTAATGAATGTAATTTTGAAAGTCAGTTAGGACAATACATGTTCAAAGATTGGTGACTGTCAAAAAGGTGACACAACAGAACCAAGTCCACGTCTAAGATTTTGCATCTAACAGTTGACTATTATGATGTATGTTATATATGTATGTATGTATGTATGTATGCTATATATGACATTCTACCATGGCAACAATATCTGAGATATCACAAATACATTTAGAACTTTTAATATGCCATATTTCTACGCTATTCTGATCAACTCTGCAGTGACTTGGCTTAAAGTAAGTCGATTATTTTAAAGTTTGTTCTATGTGAAAGTGACATGTTTTGCTCATATATGGTGATGTGACCTCTGCTTTTAACCCATTACTAGTGAGGAGTGAAAACACTTTTTTTAAAGGCATTTAAAGGAGGTGCCAATGACATAAAATGCATAGAAGTTGTATTTAAAAATTCACCACAGGTGCTTTTCGGAACAGAAAACAGAGCTAAGGGGTGTTAGAGTGAGAGTTGTTTGGCTCAACATGACTGTTAAACACAGCAAGTTTCGTACAGGTGTCTGCATGTATGTGTGTTATAAACAGCATGGTCATGAACCTTTAAAAAACTGAATAAATAAAAGGTACTAATGATTGTCCTAGGCATATGCCCCATTCGTTTAATACAGCTGCAAGCGGCAATAATGGGTCCAAGCACTACAGTGCCATCACAACCTGGTGCTTCTCAGGACATAATACAAAGTTTTCAAATGCATTTAAAGGAGGCTTAGAATCAAAATTTTCTTCTCTTGTTGGAATACGGCGAAATTTCAGGACTATTTGAGCACGTTAAGGGACCCAAAAGACCTAAAAACATTGAAAAAAACAAATGTCAATAAACCTAAAGAAAACAACAATGCCCTTTGCACTTTAAGTGCTTGGGTCTTAATATTCCCAGGGAAAACTTGGGCCCTAAAGAGCTACTTGAAGTCTGACTGATTGTTGGGCTGAAAGGAACCTTAATGAAGGAAAAATGATTGCAGGGCCTGGATAAATATAGCATCCTTATCAGCTCAATCTATTTTTACACATTCTGCTCAACACCAGCCTCGTCAAGAGACTGCGTTAATTCTGTCAAGCCCCTGAGAGTTTAACAGCACATCCAAATGTGCCTGGTCCACATTCCACAGAAACAGTCAAATCATAAAAAGGCTAAGAAGTGACACCCTGTATCTTTGGTAAACTGGTAAATTGATTTTTACAGGATGGGTTAAAATACAAGCCACTGATGCCTTTTAAGTGTGCTTGAAGAATCACTGTATGATGGTGGTGTAGAGCGGGGATATATTGGAAGACCTGTCAGAAATGTAGGTTATCTGATACTTACCTATCAACAGATACAGATGTACAAACTATACCTGCGAATTAAAAGGGACTGAACTAAGACCCATTTTTTATAAAGTTATATTTTAATAACAGTTCATTAATTTCTTACAGTTCATTGAAGTCCTGAATGTCCTCTTTAGAGAAAAAAGGAATAAATTAAGTAGTATGCAGGAGGTGGGAGTTATTCAAGTTTACAAATGTCCACTAGAGAGGACAAATTTCAACTGTGGGTAGTTAGGATTACAATGAAGTGAATCACACTGACGGGGCAATAATGTTCTAAGGTACTGTTCTCAGAAATATTGACTAAAGAGGCAAGGAGAAAAAAATAGTGAAAAATAGCAATTTATTTTTACAGATATATGTGTTCAATGCACTCTAGCCAAAAAACATGTTTTTTTGAATATTCGAGAGTTAAAAAGTTTCTTCTACCAGCAATGACTGTTAAAAAATAAAATGGGTTGCAAAATATCTACTGGTCATGTTTACTTAGGCACAAATGTAAAAAGGGAACAAGTACTATTAATACTTTGCTAATGTAGTTTACTATTCCAGTGATCTAGACAGCTCATATCATCTAGGACAAAGCTAAATCATTGTCAGATGTGCATGACTGCCTTGAGATGATTAATAATCAGATTACACCTGCAAGTATATTAGGCCATGTATAGAGCCTGTCATCAGCTTTTTTGTTTACATGAGATGTTTTATCAGTTCTTGTGTCAAAGCACTAATAGACCCTGATGCAAAAAAATCTGAAAATGTGTGCCTCTATGTCGGAGAATTGAGAAGTACCCTTAAGTGTAGTGTTTCTAATCACCAGCAGTGCTCAAATAGTTTGCAATTGCCTTCTGCCAATGGTGATTGTTATTCAACACCATTTAGCAGCTTACAGGTATCCTAATACACTTGCTGCTACACCTATTGTGCATCACGCACTGCTGTGAACCAATTAGATTTGTGTGATTAGACATGAGATTCAGACAATGGTTACACCTAAGGCATTCCTCATGTCAGACATACATACCCAGAGACATTTCTCTAGTGAAAGTGACATGTTTTTGTCAGTTATGGTTACCCAAAACCAACATGTGACCTGTACATTTTATCTATCCTTTGTGAGGGGTTAACACTACAAGTTGTGAACACACAAGCCTGACTCCTTACCCAGTACACCACAACTGACCAAAATTGACCCACAACTTTACAAAGGTTTGATTGATATATAGTCATATAATCACATTAATTACTGCACAGATGTATACTGTAAGCTGTTTGGTTACAAAGCTGAGAGTTCCTAAATGATCAGTGTTGGTGCAGCATTTAGCTTCAGCTCTTATAGATTCTTAATTTGAATCTATAACCATTTTTGCTCTATAGGTCAATCCTGTTGCTAATCTGTTTATAAATTTTATGTAACTAAATCGAGACAACAATTTGTTAATTGGAGCAGTATGAGTAAAACATATACAGCTCCATCTTGTAGCTGATAAGACAGATTTTAGAGACATTTATCATTTATCAGTCATTTTACAGACAGAATGAGACAGGTGGCAAGTGTGAAGGTGACTTCAGGCAGCAGCTTTATATAAAAGGGCTCTGGTTTGCTGTTAGAGATATCACACGAGTGATGCAAGCTTAACATAATCCTTGTTTAGATAATGTATATATATATATAATCAAGATATACAATATATTTTCGACAAATTACAATTGCTTTTGGACAACACGCAAATGAGTTGTTCTGGTTCTCTTTGGAATTGTCATAGCCCCCAACAAATAGCCATTACTTCAGGTTGGAAGTCTAACATTAGCAAAATGGGTGAACGTTCTCAGAATATCTATACAGATTTGTACACATTTTGGGTAGATTTTTGTGTCCGGAATTAAGGAATTTGTCTCAGGTGAGTCTTCATTGTCACTAAGAAGGGGAACATATAAAAATAAAAATAGTTTTAAAAGCAGAAAATCAAGATTTGACTGTGTACTCATTTTCTTTCATTTCAAATATAAAACTTATGCTTTGAGTCAAAACATATTGCTTGTGAATTGCTTGTGAAGTTTTTTTAAAGGCTCTCTACTTCATCCAGCTCCTCTAGGACTGGATGTCATGGTTCAGGCGTGGCCAAGGCTGCACCTTTACGCATTCCCCCCATTGCTCTGCTCCCAGGAGTTCTAGAAAGGATTCGCCGGGACGCGGTATCTGTGCTCTTAGTAGCCCCGTTCTGGCCAAGCCGAGAATGGTTCTTGGATTTCGTATCTCTCCTGGACGGTCGTCCTTTGAGGATCCCCTTGAGGGGGGATCTTCTGTCTCAGGCAGAGGGTGCTATTGTCCACCCTCGCCCAGACCTTTGGAACCTATGGGTGTGGCTTCTGAGGGGGCACAACTCGTAGCTTCTGGTCTATCAACTGAGGTTGTTGAGACCATCCTTCAATCTAGAGCTCCGTTAACAAAGAAACTGTATGCCCTTAAATGGAAGCTTTCACTTCTTGGTATAGAGACCGCCATTTTGACCCAGTTGACTGCCCTGTTGGTACAGTCCTGGACTTTTTGCAGTCATGACTGGAGGCGGGATTGACTCATTCCACCCTGAAGGTTTATGTGGCTTTCTGCTTAACACACCCCTATTAAGGGTTCTTCAGTGGGTAGACACCCTTGGGTCATATGTTTCCTCCGTGGTGCGCTGAGGCTGAGGCCTCGAGTGTGATCCCGAGTCCCTCCTTGGAACCTGGCCATTGTGCTTAATGCTTTATGTGCTCCTCTATTTGAGCCCATTTCTCAGATCTGCATCTATTTGCCAGTGGCGTTTCTCCTAGCCATCACCTCTCTGAGAAGAGTTGGTGAACTTCAGGCCCTTTCTGTGGCCCCTACATATTTAGACTTTGCACCCGGTTTAGCCAAAGTACTTCTATACCCGTGAGTGGGTTATGTGGCTAAGGTCCCTTACTCCACCATATGGCCAGTCATGCTCCAGGCTTTCTATCCTCCTCCCTTCGGGGATTAAGACCAGGAAAGGCTAAACTGTATGTCCAGTGCGAGCACTGTACACTTATGTCCACAGAGTTGCCATCTGGAGGAAATCCGACCAGCTTTTGGTCTGTTTCGGCCCACACAAGAGGGGCCAGCCTGCTTCTAAGCAGACGATTAGCTGATGGATTGTTGAGGCAATCCGTATTGCTTATGAGTCCTCTGGTCTTCCCCCTCCTTTGGGATTCAAGGCTCACTCTACTTGGGGTATGGCGGCCTCTAAGGCCTTTTCTGCAGGTGTTCCAATTCAGGACATCTGCGATGCTGCCAGAAGGGCCACTCCTTTGACCTTTGTCAGATTTTACAGCCTTGACGTTCAGGCCTCTGCTAGAACCTCTGTCCTGTTTCCCTAAGTTGGACTCGACATAGGGCAGGGGTCCCTTCCCTATGGTGGAGTTGGTATCTCGTTCCCATAGTGTTTTGACACAGCTCGAGTTCCTGAAAGGGAATGTCTCAGGTTACGTATGTGTCTCGCTGCTAGGTATGTGTCTCACCTATGTGTTTTGATTGTGATCTAAGAATTGCATGAAAGCAACAGCGGAAAACTTATATAATATATATTATATTATATAATATTATAATAAAGTGTAATATAGTAATATAGTAATATTATAATAAAGTGTATAGTGCATAATAAAGTGTATTTGTGTATATAGTGTATACGTGTAGGCTATATAATAAAGTCTAGACTATAGACATATGTAAATAACAATAACAAATACAAAAACAACAGTGCAGTAAGTAGCAGCAGTAAAAAAACATTAAAATGTGCAGCAAAATGTGCAAATTGAAATAGCAGCCGTAATATTTACATGTGTGGACTGAGCTGTTGTTGCTGCTTCTTAACCACCTGGATAGTGTTAAGTTCTTGGTTGATGTGGACCCACAAATATTTAAAGCTGCTCACCCTTTCTACTTCAAGCTCTCGGATAAACAGTAGCTGGTGGGTTCTCCTCTTATCCACTATCATCTCCTTTGTTTTCTCTGTGTTGAGGGTGAGATTGTTGTCCTCAGATTGATGTCACAAGACTGGCCACATCCCTCTGTAGCCCGCTTCATCTTTGCCAGTGATTCGTTCTATCACTGTGGTGTCGTCTGCAAACTTCACAATGATGTTGTCCTTGTGGAAGTCATGTGTGAACAGTGTGTAGAGGATGTCAACTTCGCTTTAGTTTGTTTATCTTCTGGCCTCTAGTGGCCGCCTTTGGGATTTTTTGTTAGTGATAATGGTATTATCTGTGCCACCTGTCTACCTCATTACTGTGTCTATTTAAACAGGTATTGTACATCAGACTACTATGTAAGTCCATGTTATTGCCTGTTCCGAGAAAGCGCTTAATTGTTTATTTCTAGTGTTTTCTGGGTAAAACTCCCTGTGGTTCTGTTTCCTGTTTTGCATTTTTTGTTTGCTACTTTGTTATTGGATCATTTTTGGACTCAATAAACTCTTGTGCACGGCAGTTAAGTGTTTCATCTCTGGGTTTTATCACCTCCTCTGTGGCCTAGCGTTAGAGCATACACTCTCCACGCAGGAGACCCGGGTTCTAGCCCTGCCTCGTGACAGAGGATGGGACTGAGAACATACCCCTGTGGAAGGCCAAGGTTTGTTATGTTATGAGGTTTTATTTCCAATCCTCACAGACTGCGGTCTGCCAGTCAGGAAATCTAGGAGCCAGTCACAGAGTGAGGGGATGATCGTTTTGAATGCAGAATTGTAGTCGATAAAGTGTACCAGTGTCCTTATCTTTCATGTAAGAGAAGGAAATATAGAGGGTACATCTCAAGCAGAGTATGCATACTGTATCTAAGGTCTGAGACATGACTCTAGGATGCTGACTCAAGGATACACAAGCCTGAAGTAAAATGGACATCCAAATGATAGAATCTGACAAATGTGTGCATAGAGGACTATCCTGCCACATCACACACTTGCTGCAAGGGAACACCTCTCGCCAAAGCCGTAGAAGCTTCAACCCACGGTTTAATGGATTCTAAGCTTGACCACACTCCTCGTAAGCTAGGGTAACAACATACTTTACCCGATGTGACACAGTCTGTTTAGTGGCTGCTAGTAGCCCATTAGGTCCTCAGTTGCAGCCCCCATAGCATTTGAAAAGTTGCCCCGACTTAACTCACAATGCCACTGGCTTGTGTGGCGGACGTAAATCTGAAGAGCATACTAGTCTAGATAACAAGACTGACACAGCCTGCAAATAGCCAATTCTCAATAAAGTAATAGCCCTTACAAAAAACATTTTAGTGTAAAAAATCTGACAGGCTCTAGTGGTTCAAAACGAGTGTAAAAACAAACCTTTGATCACTATAGCTAAGTCCCACAAAGGAACTGCCACTATAATGGCCAGCCTCACGAACGAATCGGCTATTAGGGGGTAGAGCCTGTAAATCTCCCCACTTTATAAAGCAATGCTACTAATAGAACCACCTTGATAGTAGAAACAATTATGTTATTGCCTTGTTAGAAATTATATAAACCTTCAAAGTCCAACGCTGCTTTAGTCAAACCAGGGAAAGACACACATTTATATTTAAATTAGATTAGTGAACAATCCCTTACTAACCCAAAAATAATAAACAAAGCTTTAATTGGCACACTTTAATGACTTTAACGACTCAATGGCCAACATGTCATCTTACTTTTAAAGGCATATTTCTTCAAATGCATATTGAGACCTAAGGTTCAGTGAGGCAGCACCACCAATGAACACTCTCAGCATGGGGGCAGTGCATGTGTGTGTGTGCATGTGATAACAGAACATGACAGTCTGCTTCATTTTACACATCTGAGCAAAGAGCATATGCAGAATAGACAGCATTATCCTTGTCACACAGACACACAAATATAAGGAAACAATTAGTTACATTACTAACAATGTGTTACATATGTGTGTACATAAATAAAA
>JBAJNP010013067.1:0-12571 GCA_036877545.1 Yasuhikotakia modesta | reverse complement strand
GAGACAGACAGTGAGACAGACAGTGAGACAGACAGTGAGACAGACAGTGACAGAGAGCAGGTTTCAAGTAGCGACACTTCCAGGTGTTAAACTGTTAAATCCCCCCACAAACACACCGTGTGTCACTAAACTCAAGGATTAAACATTGGTTGTTGTATCTGTGTGAATTAGAACTTTTTTGTGGTTTGCTTTTCCTGACATTTTCTCACTCTTTTTTTCCCCTAAACATTATAGGAGGCAGAAATACACTTAGCAGGGAATATATTTGTTGCTGCAAAGCTGTGTATGCTCCATTAGCCCTAGTGGATTGTTGTCAAGGTCCATAATATGTTTTTGCCTCCACTTTTCCTTGCCTTTGGGTCATTTCAAAGATCGCTGAAGCATTGCCTTTGATCGTATTGCTAGCCGTTTGCAGTATTTGGTAAGAAAGCTAACTTCACATATCCTGAAGGACCCTCTCTTTTGTGAGTTAAGTACCAGTGCAATGATGGTGGCTTAAACAGCCACAGTTGGGCAGCAGCGGCACTCCTGTGTTTTAAAGGGTGGGCTATTGATGATATCTCGCTGTTAAACATGCAGCGTTCCCTCGTTGTACAAATGCGGCCCCACTTTGCTAGTTTGTCTATGTGAGTGATTTTCCAATACCTGCCCATGGAATGAAGCTATCTTGTTCTCGGAGAGTCCATTATCCCTGTAACCGTTGATGGAGATGAATGCAGGCATCTCTCCAGGCTTAATGCAGCAGAGGCGTGTCCTTCAGGAAGCCCAGAAGAAAATAATCAACTGTAGAAAGATAAAAACAACAAAGTTTGTCAATTACAGGATCCAACAGTGCATAAATCACTCGGTTTTGTGGGGTTACACCGTGGCAGAGACACCAGGTGAAGTTTCTTTGTCTCATTGTGTTCTCACTGAGATTCTAAAGTGTGGTTTAAATGTGAAGGCATCTGTGAAATACAGGTACTTCAGAACTGTGATTACCTTGTCAGTAATGCCCACCTACCATGTTTGCAACCTCAAATCAGCCTGAATGGGTTAGACTGGTGGAAATGGATGAAATAATTACAGAGTCACCCACTTAGACATCACTGCTTCCAGTTGCACACAAACCTAAATTAACTTCACATGATTGGAAGCATCAAATAATCCATGATGGGACTGGTTTTGGCAAGCACTTATTTTGGTTAAAGGGTTAGTTCACCCCAAAATGAATTTTCTGTCATTGTTTTGACCTTGTGTTATTCTAAACCTGTGTGACTTGCTTTGTTCTGCAGTTTTTAATGACTATCCAGTTGGGTGAATTTAATATAACAACAGTCTGTCTACTGCTTAATAAAGCACAGAATTGTAAAGCGCAGAAGGATGACAGAAGTTTCATTTTTGGGAAAATTAAGCCTTTAAATTAAATTGTGCACCTGTGTGTCTGTGACTATAATTTCAGCTGCAACGTTTGATGCAGGTATAGCAACATTTGTTGACTGAATAGCACAAAATGACTCTTAATAAAAGTGTCCAGTTATGGTTACAAATGTACATAAAATATTCTTTTTGCTCTATCAGTTCATTTCTTGGTACATAGTGAACATGGTAAATTAAACCTAAGGACACTGTGTGATTTGGGTTTAAAAACATGGTGTGTTATTAACACACACAGTAGGTATGGTATTGGTTGCTTGTTGGCCTGTTGTGCAGTAGGTGGTGTTTTTGGTTTTTAGATACTGAAACATGAATTTGACTTGATTTAGACTCAAGCTGTTTTCACACTTGTTTTTATTGCTTGGTCCAAACTAGAATTTGATTCCACCTCTTTTGGCTCTCTCATCCCATTTCCAAATTTTGATGTCAGCCACTGTAGTTTGTAACATAGGAGAGAGCACTAAAATGCAGTTATTGACTTTTTTTGCTCATATCTTTGTCCCTTACTACCACTTTACTCTAAAAATATTGTGTAGCAAACCATTTTTTCAAATTGAACTGGGTTTGGTTTCTTAGGGCAGTTCATAAAACAGTTAGTCTTCAGACTAACCTAAAGAACCAATCTCTGAGGTCATACAGATTTGGGTCCACCCTAAAAACTCAAGCGTGAAAACACCTAGTTTCCAATTATAAGAGTTTGTCCATTGAAGAGCTTCTGTTGAAGATCAATGCTCTGGCATAGCAGAGGCATTTGCTTTGTGCGATTTTAAATGAATCTGTAGCAGAATAATCCCCAGCCATGCTTTGGTGGGCCAGACGGAGGATTTTCTCCTGCAGGATTGTTTGTCTTCGCAGTCTAACCCTCGTGAAGTTCCCCCAGAGCTTGATGTCTCAAGAATCGTGCTCCACCTCCACTTCCTATTGAGCTCTGTCCGTTCTGACAGCTTCCATGTCTCGTCTTTTGCCCGTAGCGACTTCACCACTTTCCGGGGACATACCGTCACACCGCTCACTAAATATTTACCTCATGCTGGCTAAATATAGACAGTTTGCAAAACAGCCCATCCAAGACAAGCGGCATCAACACGCTGCTGAGAAGAATGATGGATGGCCCTGCCTCAGAACATATGACTGTCAGAACCAAAACAGGAAAGAATTGAGGAAATGAGTCTTGACGGGAAAAACAGTGTGAAATGTTACAATTTCGCTATGAATGTCTGATGCAGGCCTCTTTAGTGTCATATAAATGCCAAAATGATGAGATAGAAGCATGGAGTGTTTTTCTCAGCATGTGGCCTTTCTAACAAAACACATTTAACTTTGGGCGACTTTTTGTTTGTGTGTTTCTTAGACAAGGTCAGAAACTTATAGAACCAGAGGAATTTACAAGTTTAAAAATGTATTTTTATCATAAAACTACATGCATCTCATTCTGCTGTATTTATAAATTCAGCTTTTAAATGCATTAAGAATGTGTTGTACAAATTCTGACCTTTAGATAAACGGTCCCTGTCTTACAGTCTAATAAAGTGATTCCTAAAAGTTATGTCTTAAAACTGCTCTCTAAATATCCACATAAGATAAATCCAGTTTGTTTAGACGCATCCTTTCTTTCCAAGAATTCAAGACACAATGACCAACCTATCAGGAGACTCTACATTTTAAAGGTTGCATTAAAGGGCATCCCTCACTTTTTACCGGCCGTTCTTTGTGTGTGTTTGGGGGAGATGGGGGTTCGTATCGACAGATCCTCTAACTGATGTCTCCAAATCCTCCATGAATAATTCATTTTGTGTGCAGGGGACAAGATCCCTTGACTGAGCTTTCATCTCCAAGACTCCAGAGTGACCTGTGTCACATTCCTGTGGAGTTCATTTTCTCCTTTGCTCCATGTGTCGCTGGTGTCACCTCTACACAGAAATGGTTAGTTATGACGCATCTGAAATATTTATGCCTTTCTGCTAACGGCAGTGTGTTCTGAAGACGATGAGTTATTGATGTTTTAAGCAACGTAAACAGCAGGCTTCATACTGTATTGAGATTGATTCCGTATTAAATAAGATGTGACAACTTGTCTGGTTTTCATACGCAACTCGCTAATTTTCTGCTAATACCACAAATTTTAAATAATAACCTTTTTGCTACTGGGTGACACCTATTAATTATTCAAAATACCTAGTTTGGAATTTAATTTTCATTATTAAAAAGGCAAAAGGTGCAGGGCTTCACCTCAGGAGTTTGAGTGTGCACACCGCACTGCCATTATACTCTGTCTTAGGAGCCTGTTTTATCTTAAGATTTTTAGTCTGCATTGATTTTTGACCTTTCACAGTTCATACATTTGTTTATTTATCTTAACAACAAGAGAGACTGATGTGTTTGACCTTTCTCTTTGATGACATGGCATTTGTGCAGCTAAACTAAAAAGCCCCTTTGGAGGTTATCGTGTTTGTGTATTGCAGAATAGGTGACAGGTTCTCTTATAGCTTTACTTTGACGACAGATTTATTTGACTTTTGCCTCAGAATTTCACCTGAGCTTTACCTCGGGCTCATTGGGATAAACGAGGCGTTTAGCGCGTGTGAGCGAGAGAAGGATGCCCTCTGTGTGATTTTCACACAGTAATGTAGCATCTTTGTGCCAAAGTCATGGCAAGTGGCAGATTCCCTACTTGGAGTTTTCAGTCACAGAAAGTACTAATGTGTTTTTGAAAGTATTAATGTGTGATGGTGTTCTTATGGTGTTCTCAGTTAAATCTAGGTGAATGATATATAAAAGCAAATTTTAATATATATATTTATATAAATGCATTACATATTGTATTTGTAAAATAGTCACAGGCAAAATTCTCTAGATGAGTCTTAAGTTTATTAGTTTAGTGGCATCAGATGTTAAAAGAATTTTAGTTGGGCTGAAATTTACCCAGAGTTTATTATTAAAAAGTTAAATCATTTAGTCACCCTGATGATTTTCCAAGCCTGTTTGTTCTCTGCGGAACACAAGATGAAATGTTAGGCAGAGTTTAAGGGATTGACAGGCCGTACTTTTTTTAGTTGTATGGAAAAAGTACAGGGTCAGTTTCTCATTCTGAATCCTTCTGTATGAGTGTGTATCTTGTGAATCTTAAGTGATTTATAATTTATAAGTGATAAAATTTAGGTTTGAGAAGTGAGGTACATTCAGGCACATAAGAAGTAAATGAAGTCTTGTTTTCATGATCGAATCCTTTGATTATCTATAAGCAGAACTGCATAGTCCACTTTGTTGAGTTGTCTGTTCTTATTGCTATATGATGGGCAGTAAATTATGATAAAAATATGTGTGTTCATATTAATGATCTATTTGGATTATCTATAATAATTTGTGGTTGGTCACTTGGTTTGCCAGTAGATGGTTTAAGCTTCAGCGTTGACCATTGTGGACCTTTTTCTGTTTATTCAAAGTTCAGTCAACTGGAGACTACAAAATGAATTGAGATCTTACAAAGTCTTCTAACACAAAGCCATTAGCTACATCATCCATTGTAGATCTTTCACCATGAGATGATTAATTCTATTTTTAATGGTGTTTTGGAGGAGAGCAATAGATCACCTGAAGGCTATGCTTCAGCAATTTACTCATTCCATGGTTGAGAAGTTCCACTCATGCAGGTGTGAGTAACAGCGACTTGCATATTCACGGCCGGTCGGTGTCTAATGTGGGATTCGATTTGTGCGTCTTTGTGATAATCTCATTAAATCTCCTCTCTAAACGTCTGGGGTAATGTGATGTGACAGATTCAGTCAAAGACAGGGGGCGTATGTTGAGGCCTAATCCTCTATAACCCTTTGGGAAATTGTAATCAGACTTTTGCCGCTCCTCGATTTTATTTCTGAACCGCTACAGTCTGCATCCGCGTGATATCTTTCCCTTTTTGCACCGACAACATAAGCGCTGATCCTCAGAGCGGCTTTCCTAATTGCTATTCGGTGTGAAATACGGACTGGGTATTTACGACTGGTCTGAATGTAGGCAATTATCAAACAGGACTCTGTCTAAAGAGGCAGCGAGCCGTATACAACGCAAAGGTCGATTCGGTGCATTGTGAAGGTGCTGTTGTCAGGGCGGGTACCCGGTGACTCACGATCAGGGCTCAGAGGGACTTGTCAGGCTTCAATCAGATCCCAGGCCGCCTGTCAGTCTACTATAGAATCTCTCTCCTTGTGCCCTCTGGGAGGTGAGGGTGTGATGAATGCTGGGTGTCGGAACTGCAAAGTTTTATGTGGCGACTCTGATAATGTGATAATGGGATGGCTGTCACTTATGAAGGCAGGGGTGGTTACGATGCTCAGTGTGTCATTATGGCTGATGGTCATGAGGAGTTGTCAGTTGTGGTGTGAAGGCGAGAGACTCTCGGCTCTCGTTTACACATTTCTAGATGACTTTTCATGTATCTGTGTGTTTTCTCAGTGTTTCTACACTTCACGGACAACTGGAAGATGTGTGTGTGGGAACAAAAACTGCTCTGTGGGGGTCCCCTCGACTATCCTGAGGTGATTTTTTTTTATTTTTTTTGGGTTTAGCTCGTTGGGTTTTGCTGTTTTGGTTAAGCTAGTGGCCAGCTGGTCTTTAGTTGGTTTAGCCAGTTTGTTTCCCAGCCCGCCCAGCTGGCAAGTGCCCAAAACCCCTTTAAAACTTAGATAAATGTACCAGCCTACTGTCTAGTGGGGAAGCTCTTTTTGCCTGTAGGGTTACTGCTAGACAAAGCTCTTGTTAACACTGTTTTTATTTGGGACTTGAAAGGGACAGGCAGAATATTTTTCTCGAGTTATGGGTAAACAATTAGGGCATAACACGCTGATATATTTGCTTTAAACAGCACTCAAAGGCCGCAGTTTCTGTTAACAGCTCCCAATTACAGGGGAAAATGAGCCGTTCTCTTTGGAACGGAGCGCGGGGAGCGGTTGAGGATATAAGACATTAGAGATATTAAACCGTGATAAAGCTCCTAAATCTGCCATTTTCATCATCAGCGCATAAGAGAGAACGGGAGGTGCGAGCAGCATCTGTTCTTAATCAAAAGCTCGCTGGTCGCGCCTGAATGAAATGACATTACGCTGACTGCATGATAATGCCTCAGCACGGGCCGGATCGCAATCAATGACCGCCACAGACCTCACATTCTCCATGCAATAATTCTTAATGGATTATCATTGCTAATTGTTCCCTACCTGGGTTTTTTTGTTTTTCTCTTTCTGTTTTTCCTTAGCCTTTATGTTTCTCCTGCAGGGCATGTTGGTTTAGTCTCGTCTCCTCAGCTGTTTGTGTTTAAAAGGTTGCCGTCCTCCAGGGATGACACTGTTTCTGTGCATCAGATTTCTCTTCTAAACTATCTGTCTTTGTCGATCGCTGGGGAACCTGGAATTTACCTCGCGGAGGCTGAGTGAAAAAGGGAATCAGGAATATAAAGAAAGAGAGACTGAGGAGTGCAAAACCTAGTGAGCTGCTGTGCCGCCGTCTGTCTACGTAGGCCGCTGCCTTCAAAGTAGCATCCTAACCACCACGAAACCGATTTGGAACGCTCTACATAGGCAGCAACTTTTGATTTTAATAGAATTTGACGTTAGCTTATTGCTAAGCGTATGGCAGCATAACAAAAATACAGCGCATGCAATTTGATCAACATGATGCATTTTTAATTACACCAAACATTTTTAGATTATTTTTAGTATTGAATGAAATGAAATTGAATTTGGATAGTACATTTAGAATCGACTTGTCTGTCACCTTGGTTCTGCATTCTGGGAAGGCACTTCTAACAATAGACTCATGTCATTGCCCAAAATAATGCAAAAATTTGATGTTTTAGATTGTGGAACAGCCTCAGTTTAAAGTTGATGTTTATATTGTATTAAAACGGTGTCTCTGTTGGTAGCTGACAGGGATTTTGAATGGAACAACAGTAACAAAGATAGAGGAAAAGACAAAGTGCATGTAAACATTCAAAGCAGTGTATTTTCTCCAGGTTTTTTCCAGCATCCCAGCTGCCCTTTTGTGCCCATCACTTCCCGCTAAAATTCTCTGATTTGCCTCAGTCCTTGTCCCCCAGTCAGATATTACAATAATAATTATTGCTGAAAGCTGTTTTTTGAGATTCTTTGTTGATGTGCAGGAACATCTTTTCTGAACAAGTTTGCCCTTTGCTATGGGAACACGAAATGGCGGGAAAGTGCGAAGCAAGCGATAATGGGCCATACATGTTTTTCCGCTTCTCTTTTTGGTCTTGAGAGAAGCATATTATTTCCAGACCATTAGCAGGCACTTGTAGCTGTTCTTTGCTCTATAAAGTATTAATGCAGGTGAAGCTGCATGCTGATGGAGCACAGAGCTGTGCATTTGAGGCTCAGGTTTGGTTTAGTGTAGACGTGCTCCTCGGCCTGAGGTCAACCGACTGCCTGTCTGTTGTTTCTTTGATGGGCTGTGGGGAGATTCCAGTTCAGCTAGTCATCGCTCAAGACTAAATCAGAGCTGACAGAGATAAGGTTATAGAACAGAGTTCAGAGTGCTTCCTAAATCCTTGAAGAATTAGCATATCAGAGCTATGGATTCTTTCCGGAATTTCAACTACATTTTTTTAAATTGCAGTTGTTGAGTAAGACAAGGTCTGTTGTCACAATTACTTGAAGTTTTTTCAATTTTAAGTTTTTGTTTAACTGAATTTTGATAGTGTTTGCTTTAAAAGTGTAAATCGGTCACTAGTTCTGCATGTTGGGTTATGTTGGACGTACAATTGAAGTAATGTTAAGCACAAGATTGTTTTACTTCAGTTGCAAGCCGCCTTTCTTAAACCCAATTAGAAATTCCTGAGGGATTCCAGGGAGAATAAAGCCTCCTGGGTTGGCCTACAAATTTGCGTCATGACTGAACAACTCTATATTCAATAGAGTTGGTAAAGTCTAATCAACCGCAGCCTGGTTGTGACAGCGTTTACAATTTGCCTCAGCGACTCGCCTTGCGCTGTCAATGCTGCTATGTTTTTTTGCCAATATGTCTGACTCAGGAGTATCTAATTCTTCTTGTGTTTTTACAGAGGTTGGCTGCCTGTTTATAAGCAGGTCCAGAATCTGACAACAGGAATGTAGTTTTGTTTTGCCCGTGGAAATGCAAATCTTATACCACTCAGAACTAGTTCTTTATTTTTGTTTGGGGGACTAAAGAACACTGCAGTTTTCTCCAGACTAATCACTATGACGGTTTTCATTCAAGCCATTGATAGCAAGCAGAGCTTTTTCCTCATGTGTCAACACCGGGGGTTCATGTTATGTTGCCGCTTTGGAATTCTTGACTAGAAATCAGTCTTAAGTCTCCGATAACTAAAACTGTTGATTGGTGTAATTATCATTCGCTGCCCTTGGTGAAATTCAGACACATTGTAAATGCCAAAGAGAAAACCATTTAATTCATGTCTTGTGAGGAAAAACCCTAAATTGTGTTTTTTTTTCTTCATATACTTAGTTATTTGAAATACCCTCAAGGGCGTTTTTTTTTTTCACTCTTGTTAGCTGAAGCATGCGGCGACATTTTACTGGCACATTAAAATACAAACATGAACTACAAGATTCTGTGGAAAAACAAACACTATGAAATTGAAGTTTAAGCATCACAAGTGTAATGCCATGAGAATAAAATCATAAAATGATGAGGTTAAAAGTTTAATATTGCGATAATGAAGTAGTCTTTTGAGGGGAAAACAATGTTACAGCAGCTTCATTAGCACAATAATACTAGGCCGCCAAACTTCATTAATGGAAAGTGATGTGGAAGATTTAGTTCAATCACATAAAGAAGCGCTTTCTCTTTTCTTGCAACAAGCAAAGAATTGTGTGTAATAATGTCTGGACACTGCAGTGCTTATACTGTAATACAGTGGTTTTCATAATTATGCCAAAAATATTGTTTAAATATTGTTACATGCTGTGACTATTCTCAAACCTTTAACCTGCTCGTAAAAAGCCCTACTGTGAAATTATTGTAAAATGACTTTTAGTAATGGATACAATTTTTAATAATCTCATAAGAACTGGTAAAGAATCTGTGATTTGTTTTAATTATACTGGCAGTGTGTACATAAGCAGCGGGACTATAAATATTGGCTGATGATAACATGTTTTAAAGAATCAATAGCACGGTTTGACTCTGTTTGTGTTTATTTGCTTATTAATTTAGTGTGATATTTCAGTTTTTTCTGTGTTGGATGTCATTATGGTTGTTTGGATGGCATTGTTAGAATCATGGGTTGTTTATGACTGACTGAGGCAACTGTAATTGGTGATGGAGTTTAGTGCTCTAGTTGTACAGTTCATTGATTCCATGGTCGACCCGTGTCTGCCTCCATCTGTCAGCCAATGAATGATGAGCAGGTCAGCTACTGTAATTCTCATTGGCTGTGGCTTGTCATTCCCCTCATGCCCTGGTCGCTTGATTGAAGCCGTGGGCTACTTTCTCTAATTTAATACATTTTTCTCCTATAGACTTTTATATTGTTGCTAGTTTTGCTATAAGGTGAAAATGAACTAAATGGGGCACAGGAAAAGAATGTTGTATAGGGCAGTAGTGAACAATATGTGATGTTTTGCTTTTTAGACCTCTTGTACCCTAGAATACATTTATATTTGACTAGATAAAGGTTGTTATGCAGTTAAAAAATAAATAGTTAAAAGGGAATTCTAGTGCAGATTTTTTATAGTACAATTTTTTAAAAACAAGGTTTATAAATTTTAAGTCATGAGTATGGCTGAACTTCCATTGTTCCAGAGCGGAAAGAATTAGTTTCCAGTTATCAATAAGTAATAACAATATCAATAAGTAATATAATATTTAGTTGAGGTCCTGTTTTTATGTTCTCGATTCTTTGTGTGGGGTTTCCTGCTGAGTTTGTCCCTCCAGGGCAATTGTACATCATTCTACAATCTAGTTTACGACAGAGGGATTCATATCTCAGTTTTCACAAGAATCATACAGATAACTCATGTCTGTCCTCCTCAGCTCTCCGCATGAGTGGAGTGCAGGCACAGCACATTAACTATATTTACTGCCCACAATTTCCAAAGGAAATTGCCTCTGCAAAGGGAAAAGGGCATTTAGAAAATCCAAACTCCAGATTTCAATCAAGATACGTCAGCCTAAAATATATTTTTCTCTGTGTACATACTGTTGCTTTTGGTTTTTGAATAGTGACGCTGTGTATTGTGTTGTCTGGACAGAAGTGGAATTTTCTCATCGTACCGGCTTGAAATTTGGAAAGAATGCTGGCTTTTAAATATGAAAGGCAAACGAGAGTCTTTTTTCTGCAGGTCTTTAGGCACGGTGGAGTGTTACATCAAACAAGATCAAGTTACATCATGATACACTTTTTGTTCTGATGTGAGCGGGAATTTGAGGACTAATTAGGGTTCCTTCAAAGAAACGGATTAGAACCTAATTTGTTTCAGTACTTAGTGACACTTTGCATTTGTGTTTGAACATCCAGCCTCGAATCCTCAGAGTAACTGTTACATTAATGGCGTAAATGTTGTTCTCCGTCATGTACTATTACTTTCTGTCATGGATGCTTTTTTTCCTCAGATCATGGGCTGGTTTTCATCTTACAGGCCGAAACATTTATAATGGGCAGCTTGTTCTGTCAGTCTATTTGACTTTAGGTTGTTTGTGTATCAGATGGGGAGCTGTCAGCTATATCTCTATTATTAGTGTGAACAGGGCTTTAAACTCTTATAATATATAATGCAAATGAGCTGTTATAATTGACCAAACTCCATGTACTTGTATAGTTTACAGTGTTATTTACAGCTAAACTGCTACTAATCTATAAGTAGTGATATAAATGCTTGTGGTCTAATGTTTAGCATAATTATAAGCATCACAACTGTAATGATTTTTCATTGATCTGTTTTTGCAGCTTAGTTTTCATAAATAAAATCTGTATTAATTGGGCAGATGGCTTTATGTATGTGTATATCTTCAGATACACTGAACTGTTATTTAAATAGAGCTCGTTTTGGGTTATTTGACCCTTTAAAAGGCTGCTGGGCCGAGACTCTGATTTGTTTGGACGTTAGAGGAAGTGACTCCTGTGTGAAATTTGACCTTTGACCCACACAGAGACGTCAGAGATGGTGTTATGGGATAAACAGCAGCCGCGCTCCGTCAAAAGTGGGCGGGAGATTTCTGCTGAGGTGGCCGAAGTTCTCGCCTCCATTGATTAAACAATATTTCTCCCTGCTCAATGTGAAGGGAAGGAAATATATATATGCACTTTCAGCGTGAGCAGTACGCCCCCATGCCTCGCTAGGGGTATAAAATGATGTGTTATTTTAATTTACAGGCCAACGCTTATTTCTCACTCTCTTCACTATCAGGGATGCTTGTTGAAATCGTAACATAATTAGATGGTTTTCACATTTATTTAGTCATCATATGTTGTTTTTTAATTGGTCTACGTGAGAGACCAGGGCTATTAACAACAGAAACTGATACAGAAAAAGACACTAACTTGTTGTATATTCTGATTATTTTATTGGACCAAAAAGACACACAGGCAATTAAGTGAAAATTCCCTCAGGTCTCGGAATAAAGAAATGGACAGAAAAATTGGTGATTTTTTTTTTTTTTTTTTTGGGTGACGTTCCTGTTCCTTCTATGAAAACTGCTGTGAATTACATAATGCTGCTTATCTATTTCTCCACATAGCGCTCAGGAATTTAATAAGGCCCCATTATTAAAGCTCTGATGCCGGAATATTTTTCCCCGTTTTTATCAAGTTCTGTTTTATTTGCTTGTGAATGCATTAAGCCAGAACTGTGGTTTGAATAGACTCACCCCTTCACATTACTGAGCTATTGGTTTGTGTGCAGTTATGAATAGCTAAGAGATACTGTATGGAAAACAGTCAGCAGTCTACATCTTAGAATTGATCTGTATATATGGCTCTATATTTGTGTATGAACGTGTGTAATTATCTAGACAAAATGGCCCCCATTACACCTGATCTAGCATTAAATTCTCAGTGAATGATCATGAATTGTTTATTAATTCAGGCAAAAGAACTAGGGACGACTATCTTACCAGATTCTCACTCACAGTTTGCTTGTTAATACAATGTCTAGCACAGAAATGT
>JBAJNP010013066.1:0-12574 GCA_036877545.1 Yasuhikotakia modesta | reverse complement strand
TTATCTTCCATCACATCTTCTGGAGCTTTATCTTGCATCTCACCCTCTGGAGCTTTATCTTCCATCTCATCTGGAGTTTTATCTTGCATCTCACCCTCTGGAGCTTTATCTTGCATCTCACCCTCTGGTGCTTTATCTTGCATCTCACCCTCTGGTGCTTTATCTTGCATCTCACCTTCTGGAGCTTTATCTTCCATCAAATCTTCTGGAGCTTTATCTTCCATTTCATCTTCTGAAGCTTTATACTCCACACTTGATTCTGTTTCTTCAACAATTTCTATTGCCTCATTCTTTTCTTCAGTTTCATTGTTTGTCTCAATCTCCTCTTTTCCCCTTTTTTCTTCAGCATCATTGTTTTCCACATCTCCAGCCTCTGCAATGTCTCCATTACTACTGTCATTCTTCTCATCACCCTCTTCTGTATCTCCTTCTGTTGCATTTACTTCTTCAGATTCTGCTTCTGCTTCAAGTTCTTTCTTCTCAGTGTCCTCCTTTACATCTACTTCAATTTCCTCTTTATTCACAGGTTCTTCTTCTTCTTCTTTTTCCCTCTCCTCTCCTTCAGCTCTTTCTCTTTCCTGTTCTTCACCATTACTCTCATCACATTGTTCCTCTTTATTGTTACTGTTGTCACAGGCAGCTATGTTGTCTTCATCATTAGCACCTTGATCTTCAACCTCAATGCTGCAGCCTTTAAGATTACCAGTCACCTCCTCCACTTCTTCATGGACCACCTCTAAGTTGTCTTCTTTATCAGCTGTGCAGGTCCTGTTGGCAGAGCTTTGATCTTTTGTCTTCCGTTCTGCAGGTTTGACTGGATTATTTTTCATCTGTAGTATTTTACACAGATCAAACTCCATCATAACAGGAGCCAAGCTCAGAGCTTCAGCTCGTTGGACCCCTTTTGATGCCATTTTCTTTCTCATACATGCATCACATGGGCAGTATTCATCATCGCTGCGCTGATCGCTAAACTCAGTACCAGACGCTGTGTAATTTTCCTCACTGCTTGACAATGTGATAGACGTATTGCGCATCACACGAAGACGCCTGCGCCTCTGTTCTGTTTGGACAGTAGACTCTCGTGACATAGCTTTTCCTGGAGGCCTTGGGCCCCTGCCAGATCGACTCTGGATTTTTTGAAGTTCTCGATTAATGCTTGATTGAATCCGCTTATGCACTTCCTCTTTCAGTTCAGTGATCATTGTGTTTAGCAGATCGTTGTCTTCCAAATCCCACTTAACTTTGAACTCAGCCATTGCATTGGCATAGTGCAACATAAACTGTTTCTCTAGTTTTTTTAATAAACCCAACACCCAAACAGGATCTGGGTCTTGTGAAATTCTTTTAGTAAGTGGAGCTCTTTGAACAGATGGTGGAGTTTCTGAACTTGTATTTTCTGGAGATTTCATCACTAGACTCTCATTCCCAGAGCTCTTGTTAGAAGATATCTGCTGTGTTTGATCTGATTCACACTTATTCTCAGTGCTGTTATTAAATTCTTCAGTGGCAGGAGGCAAAACTTTATTTTTTTGGCAGTCATCCACTTCCTTATTCTCTGAACCCCACTGGACTCTCTCTGCAATATCTGGAGTGATTGAATGTGAGAGATCATTAGATGTATTAAAGGCCTCACATGGAGCAGATGTAGAGTTTTTCTCATCCTTCACCTTTTCCTCATTTTCTTTATCTTGCTTTGATGCCTCCAGTTCAGGAATTGGTGTTATTTTACCCTGTGCTGTTTCTGATTTTTCTGCCATGCTACCTTTAATAGACCCTGTGGAGCCACTGCTGACATCTACTCCAGATGAAGACTGCAGGTTAAATTCATCTTCTGCTGACTGATGTTCTTTCTTGTTCTGCTTTTTCTGTTCATCATCAGAAGGCTCTTGGAGCCATAGTGACTGCAGGATCATCATGACTTCATTATATTTAGGATGTTTTCCATTTTGAGAGTCTGACTCAATCAACCGTAGATTTGCAAGGCAGTCAAGCAGTCCCTGGGCTGACTGGCTTAATTTTCTTCCATACACAGGTGAGACCTCAGGTAAACTTCTGCATCTGTCTAGTTTTGGACCCAGCAAAACCTTCATGACTTGAACATGAGAATGCTTTTCTAAATGCTGCTTTTTGCCTACTGGTTGAGGGCTGGAATCCAGTTTGCTTGATTCATTGTGTGGTCTTTCATCACACAACTGCATCTCAACACAGCAGACATTGTTCTCCTCCTGTACATGATTCTGATCTGCTGGCTCCTCAACATACCTCTCAGGAGGGTCTTCAACCTCATTTATGTGTTCCTGTGCCTCATTTTTGTCCTCTTCAGAAGGCTCCCCATCACCTTGAGTCTTAATCATACTTTCAGTAAATTCCACATCCATTTCATAATCAGGGCCATCAATAGGATTGTTTCTTAGCCAGTCACTTACAACCTCTGTAGGGGAAGCATTTGGTAAACATGATGGCATGATGGAACATTGTTCTTCATTGTTTTGCTCTGATGTTTTGCTGAGTTTCTTGTGTTTTTTCTGGTTGATTCTTTCACTTTTATTGTCAGTCATCTCAACCTTTATGCTGGAGGCAACTGACTTTGATTCTCTACTCGCTGGTCTTGCAATGGCAACTATCTCTCTCAACAGATCAGCTGCTGAAAGCGCTCGTGATAAAACACTATCGCTTGAGTCACAATTTATTACTGATGTTTTGTTTTTCTCCATTTCATGTGGCAAACTTCTACAGTTTTGGGAAATGTCAGACATCACCACTGAATTTGGTCTGGATGTGTCTTTTCTCATAGATCTCTTGTCTGATTTTAATGTTTTTAAACTGCCATCATTGTCTTCATCACATTTAATATCAAAACCATTTATTTCCAAACACAGTGAGGAACACTTGGATCGTTTATCAGGCTCTTTGGTACTTGGGTCTTTCTTGGACTTCTCTGAATGTTCAGAAACCTTTGAACAATCACTTGCTGGTGTAATTTTTCCAGAAGCTCTTTCACTTTGGTCATGTTTTGTAGATGTGACAGGTATTTTGTTGGCTGTACTGTCCATTTCAGTAATTTCTGCTTGGCTGATGTCACTTACAGCTTCAGAAGCTTTCTTTGCATATTTTGCACTTCTCTGTAAAACTTTAGAAGATGACAGAAGGCTTCCTGAAATGCTTTTCTTCTGTTCTGCTGATCTGGCTCGTTCAGTTTCCACAGGAGTCTTGCAGGTAATGCAATGAGATGTTCTGGATTTTTCAGATTTTTTAGAGGTCACAGATGTTGCTGTCTTTGGTCTTTCCTCAACTTCAACACCATTTACAATCTCCAACTTTTCTCTGAAGACTGACATGTCACTGATGGATTGTTCATCAAAGTCACTACACTTGTGTTCCTCAGGTAGTCCAAGTGAGACAGATGCTGTTGATGTTGGACTCAAAGGCTCTTCTAACTGACTGCATAAAGATTTCATGTTATTTACACTTGACTCTGCAGACACCTGTGATATTCCTGACAATCTGCTTGCAACTCTCTGCTCAGACTCTTGACATCTCTCCACTTGATCTTTGACCTCCTCTATTTGGTTCTTGGATTTAGACCCTCTCAGATTACCGCTTGAGGATTTGTGACAATCACATTTACTGGATCTTTGAGATTCTGAAGATACTTTAGAGGTGACTGACACTGCACTTGGTGTTCTGCTCTTGGTCTGCTTCACTTTGGTGTCCTTGGCTGATTTTGTTCTGCTCAGGGATGGAGAGTTCTCTGTTAAGGCATTCTGCATCATGTCTTTGCCATCCTCCATTTTTGTGTTCATCTCCAGGGATGTGGGATAATCAGTAGTTGCTATTTTCACAGATCTCTCAGAGCAGGTGTTAGACTTTTGTGAAACTGCAGAGGTGTGAGATAATGCGGTAATGGATCGCTTTGACATGATTTCTGGAGTTGGACATTCATCTGTTTTTTTAGTAACTGAGGTAATGGTGGTTTCTGGAACATTATTTCTTGATCTGTGGGACCTACACGACACCCTAGAAGTGCTTGAAACGTTGTCATTGTCTTCTTTTCTCTGCATGTCTGAATGTTTTGTTGATGCATTTGACTTTGCAGATCTTTTGGAGCAGTGGGATAGTGAATTGCATGATCTTTCTTCTGAGGTTACACTGGGTTCCTTCTCACACTGAACATCAGTGGTGATGGAGTCTTGTGTGGCTTTTGTCTCTTTAAACTTGCAGCAGGTTTTCACAGGGCTCTTAGTTTCCTCATTCACAGAGGAAGGGGTTGTTTCATTGAACATGGCACTGGCTGATTTCTGGTCTTGTTCACAATGATGATTCAACATTGTATAATCCTGTGTAGCAGCAGTTTCTGATTCATCACCCAGAGAATTAAGTCCCTTTGATTGCACTTTCTCCAAATCATCTGAACCACATGGTCTGGATGTTTTAGCTCTCTCTGAACAGGAAGGCTTTGATTTATGTTGTGTGGTAGATGAAGCTGGTGTTTCATCTGGACTGTTCTCTTCAACTTCACCCCTTTCTGACAGACTTGAGGCTGGTGTTGCTTCTCGTTCTGAAGTATTGCAGTTTTTTTCTGATCTGGTTGATTTTAAAGATGCCTTTGATTTTGTTGACATGCCACTCTTGGTTCTTTCTTCAGAAGGCTCTACATCAGTATATTCAGACGTTCTTACACAGCACTTTTCATGAGCAATGCAGTTTGACTGTTTAGAGTTTGTTGAAGTAGCAGAGGTATTTGAATGTTTAGACAGTGCAGTTTCAGAGCGCTCCTGGGTGGTTTCACCATCTGGTTTGTTATTATGAAGAGTTTCACAGTTTTTATGAGCATTTGAAGCAGTTTTTTCTGATTTGTTTGACAATATGGAAGCTACATGTTCCTCAGATATCTGTGGTTCTTTCTCCTTTGAATTCTCTGGTCTTCTACACTCAACACAATGCGAGCATACACTTGATTTGGCAGAACTTCTTGAGGAACCTGCATCTGCTGACATGCCACTCAAAGATCCATTTTCCTGGTCTTTTTCATCTTCACATAACTCCAGAGCACCTGATGTAGTGGATCCAAGGGTATTTGTTTGGCCTGCAGACTTACAAGACGCTTGGCTGCATCTCCCCTCAGTCCTGCAGCGTCTACCTGATGCAACTGAACTTGAGACTTCATTTTTACAATGACATGCACGGGATCTAGAGGATTTGTTTGAAAACGCAGACGTTACACCTTCTGTCCGGTCTGTATGGTTCATAAACCCGTTTTCTTCCTCTGGTGCTGTTAAAGTGGCTTTATATTTTTTGGATCTTAAAGAGTGAATGGAACAGCTTGATACTTTACTAGGAGGCCTGGGAGATAATTGAGGCCTTGGTGAGGCCTGGCAGTCACAACAATGAATACATCTGGACTGAGCATCACTCTCTAGATGGTCACTCTGAGACCAGTTTGAAGCTCTTGAGATGCTTGGAGGCAGATCATCATACTCATCATCTTGATCATCCTTCAAAGACTCAAGCACTTTGGTTGAGCTGCTGACTGCAGAAATGGCCCGCTCTTCTGTAACCTCTTTAGGTGGCATCTGAGGGACTTCAGTGGTGGGTTCTCTAACATTACTAAAGAAACATTTCCCCTTAGCATTACTTTCACAGTCATCCTCACATGACCTCCTGCCTTTTGACCTTTGAATGACAGCAGATGAGACTTCACTTCGACTGCAACAGCGACTTCTTGCACAGTATTCCACTCTGGTGTCTCCTTCTTCCAGAGTCTGCTGAAAGGACTTCTGCACCACATGCTCAGTATATTCTTCACTGGAACGAGATATTGTGTGCGTGCTATCCATTGATGTCTTTTTGCGTACGATTTTTTGAGACGATCCACTGGAACTGGGTGATTTGCAGGCCTCCTGGTCTTTGTGCATGGGGTTTCTCCAGATATCATACTCTTGGCAATGGTTGCAACAGTTTTGACAAACAGACTCTTTGATATGTTTCTCATGGAGCTTGGCTGCAAAGGCCTCCTCAGTCTCGGATGGAGAGTTGGAGTCTGGCTCTGAGCATTCAGCTTTGGCCTCGAGATAACGTCCACCACTTTCTTTCACAAAGCCACGTTCGTTGAGTTTCGTCGGTGACTTCTTAATCTCAGTGGACCACTGAAGAGTCTCATCGTTAAAAAGCTGAAAACGAACCTTCATCTCGACAGAAAGACTGCCATCTTCGTTAATGAGGACTCTCTTCTGAATGTCATCATTTCCTGCCACCTCTTTAACGTAAGGACCAGCGCTGACGCAGGCGGACTGACCAGGTGTCACGCATAATCCACGATATGACTTCTCTGAAGACAGAGAGAACCTGGTGGACCTGTTACTGGAGTCTGATCGTGGATGAATGATGCTTTTCTTTGTCTCCAGACCAAAGTTAACTGTAAAAAAAAAAAGACAGATTACCTCAATTTTTTAAATCACTAAAATTTCCAAAAAACAAACTAATAAGCTAAAACATAATATGGGCAATGATTTAGATACAAATTTGTCCCCATTAACATGATTTACTTTTTATTATTAACTGAAATTAAAATACAAACTAAAATATATTAATAGACTAAAAAAGGGAAATGAAAACTTAAAAAAAACTCATTTGAAATGCAAAATGAAAAAACAACTAAATTTAAAATCCAAAACTATAGTAATTGATGAAAATGATCTCTTACAACCTCTTTTTACCATCAACAAATGTTAAAGAGGCTTTTGATATATCAGGGTTGTATAATAAACTCCATTTAAACTCAGTGGTGAGTGTTTGTTTGTCTATTATTAGAGACGGGTGGGTAGAGTTAATCACAGTAACTATTCAGACACAACCAGAGAAAACATTTACTAAGTTTACCGTTTTTTTTACTCTCATGGTCTTCACTGCAGATGCTGGAGTGAGACCTTGTTCCAACTCCTGGAAGCTTCTCATCTGAGAGCTTCTTCAGGTTCTCCATGAGCAGCGGTCTGAAGGTTTCTCTGCCCACACACACCAACACACTAGGGCACTGCATGAGACCCTGAACACTGTCGATCTGTGCAAAACACACCAAACATATCAGATTCACTCAAAGACAAACCTTTAGTGTTCACGACATCACTGTCTGTCATCTACAGAAGCAGCTATCCAGATAACAGAGAATGTTCTCTAAAATCTCTCTTAAAGCTATCAAAAATGTTTGTGCAGTAATGTTAATAGAATATTTTTTAACACTTTGCATCATTGTTGCTGCAAGATTGTTTCTGGAAACTTTTAATTAAAAACTTAAAAAGAATGTTAGCCAACATTCAGAGAACATTTCCTGTCAGCTAGGACATTCCCCGGGGTCATTATAAAGTCATCTCACAGATGCAGTGTTGACACCTGCCTTATGAAACACTCGACTCAGCTAAATAAAGATCTGAATAAATGAATTCCTCACTGACCTTGCGTCCCTCCAGAGTGTAGAGTTTCCTCACATGGCACTGCATGAGCTCTGAAATCTCGTCCATGAAGACACGAAGACTGCGAGCGGTTCTTCTGCTCAGAATGATGGACCTTCTCACAGCCGGGTCGTTGTTTTTAACCAGCAGGATTCTTTTTGGGTGGCGATGCTGGTGTCCTGATGGTGCCCCTTCAGGTCTAGAGGGTTTTCTGCGAGGGTTCTGAGAAGAACTAGGGTGGTTCCAGACAGCTGGCCTCTTCCCCGCAGCTTCAATGTTGATTGGCTTCACGTAGCGACGGTCGGAACAAAGGTAACAGCCCCCGTCCTCCAGCTGCTCTAAATGTTTAATGCTGTGGGTTCCCCTGGGCGTTGTGATGGTCCGCACACCAAAAGGCAGAGGAACCTTTTGGGAAAGGTCATCCAACAATGCATCAAAGCATTTGAAGCTGCGTTTGTGGATGGCCATCTTCACGCCTTTGAACTGAGTGTCGCCGCTTTTGTAGAAGGTGATTCTTTTGGCCGGTGGAGCTGCGGTCACGCCGGAGGTGAAGGAGGCTGAAGCTTGTGGAAACTGGTGAAGGTCATTCTTAAACTGGGTATCGGTGTGGAAGGAGCCTGGAGTCGCTCTCTGCATCTCTCCTCCACGTCACTTCAACCTGTGAAGTTTGGAAATGAGAATCACTGAATGAGATCCATGTGAAACTAATAACTCACAACATCATCATCTGCAGTTTAAACACAAAATCTGTATCTCAGTTACATTTCTCCCAGATATCCAATATTCTCCAGTAACATCCAATGTGTCTCTACAATTTCAGAAGACAAGGGGCTTAAATTGTGCTCAAACTATTGCAGAAGGCTTTGTTTCTATATTAAATCAAGACATTGTGTTATGCAGTAGAAGTTAAGCAACAGTGAATCTAGGCTTTAGTTCACAGGTTAATCTGAGTTCCTCCAGGTAACATTTCCTTCTTAGTCCTTTATTGGCAGTTTAATCCAACATTTAAGGTTTACAAACGTTACGCTTGAACAAAGTTTACACATAAATGTTTTTTCTGTGTTAAGCAGAAGTTCTTGCTGTTACTCTGTGCATGATGTTTTATCAGACCCAAGACAACGTCAAACAAAAATAATCTAAAAGTAAATATTTCCATTTTTAAATCTCATTCCATGGCAGTTTAAAATAAATAAACTTACACAGACTATTTTAACACAATCTATTTTGGGTTCATTATGTCATTAACAACCATAATCCACCCTAAAATGTCACAAAACACAGCAACAGCGAAACATAAGCACTGAATTACATTTAGTTAGTATTACATTTATTTAACAGACACTTTAAAGCGACAAAGACAGAGAACATTAAACATTTAGTCCTAAGAACCAACAAGTCAAATCTACCAAACTACATTTACAAATAAAATAACATTCTGATACTAGAAACAGGATGAACAGAAGGTTTTTATGTATATAAACGTTTTGTTTTTAACTCTTAAATACAAAAATATAAAACACAATAGAAACATAAAACATCAAATATGTGTAATATATGTACATATATACTCACAGTCACAAAATACATGATCTTATCTGGTGCTAAACAGCATGAAACAAACAAAATCAGAGTATCTGTCAGGAACGCTGCGTCTCTGGTAGCATCCAAGCACAAGACTGTCAGAGAAACAGCGTCTCACCAACGTTCTAGCGACTAATCAGATCCTTCAGGAGCTAATGATAGAACCCAAAGCTTCTTTAATCATCTTGAGATCTCACTGAACTCTATGGAGCATCAGACACATGACAGAGTCCAGGGTTGCATAAACAGAGTCGTGCAGAACAGCGTTAAGAGTCTGTCTGACAGTCACTGAACCTTGTGTGTATTTAACAAACATAACATTTAAGTTCAGCTGCACTGAAACTGAGTGAATATGAGCAATTCAGACTGAAGCTAGCACTCATTCAGAAGTGAAGTAAAGCTGCACAAGCGTTTACACCAGTGAGGAATATCTGACTGCAAACCGAAACATGATCTGAATGCTGTAGATGGTTGTTTTTTTTTCAGCATTTACGGCTCATTCTCACAGTAGTTGTGTAGAATTAAGAGGAAAATAACTCCTGCAATTTCATGCTGCAAACAGAGATGGCGGCAGAGAGGCTAAAGTTACAGATTGCAGCTTTAAGAACTGAAGTTTGTCACAGAGTGTGAGCAACTGTTTCTCACTGTAATATTGCCAAAGCACTGGCTTACTGTAATCTCAAGACAGCACATCCTCCGGTGTCCCATTATAACCTAAAGAACTGCTCAAAGAACATTCATAAAGCTATGACTGCCTGTACTGTATCCGGTTCTGTGTTCTGCTCTCATCTCTGACAGTATCGGTTCTCTATATACAGCAGCCGCAAACCCCACAACATACACACTGAAGACATTAGCAACGGCTGTATACATACAAACTAATCAGGGAATTGTTAAGTGTAGAATATTGACCTGTTTTCTCACTGCATCTATCTTAACAGCCAGATTTCAACACACTAGTTCAATCCAACACATTTAATGGGAGCTGTTGAATTACTGAAGCACTTTCAGAGGTGTACACAGACCTGACAGCAATTAGAGCTGAGAGGGTGAGTTAAAGTGTTACACAAGATTCCTGCAATTAGCAACTGAAGCCCATTGGGAAAAACTTTCACACACTGACACTGAGGCTCATGGGATACATCACGAGGTGAAACAACAGCTTTGCTACAACTAAAGAATTTAAAATGCAACCTTAAATCGCCATCTCTGATGGAAACATTAAACTACATTAATTATGTATGTAAAAGTTTCCTTATATACAGTATCAGACCTGACAGCTTAAAGTATATAAATCATTATTAGATAAGAGTTTAAAACACTGATCTGTCATGAACAGGCACATTCAGATAAGCTTTAAATGTACAAAACATTTTCAAGAAAACAATGACAATTGAGAGCGATAAACAAACACAGCACAAATATATATCAATATAGCACAAATATATGCATTTACACAGGATTACAGCAGAAGATACAGCGTAGAATAATAATTTTAAAATAATAAAAATAAGTTTGACAGTTAAAACAGCAACAAGTCGCCTGAGAATTTAAAGAGACAGTTCATTTAAAAATAATAATCTAAGTCATTTACACTCATGTTATTCCAAACTCTATGGCTGTTTTGCTTCTGAAGAACACAAATGAAGATATTTTGAGAAATGTCTCAAATTTTGTGTCCATACAGTGGAAGTCAATGGGTCCTACAGTTGTTTAGTTGCTAACATACTCCAAAATATTTCTCTTGTGTTCCTCAGAAGCAATAAAGTCACACAGCTTTAGTATGATGACATGAGTAAATAAATGATAATAGAGTTTTTATTTTTGGGGAGAACTATCCCTTAAACTTCTGTTTATAAACCCAGCAGTAACGCATCAATCAGTGAAATCACAAACTTTAAATCAAACTGAATGTAAAACTTCATGAATGTAAAACCATTATTGAGTTTAACATTCCAACAATGCAGGACTTCATCTGTCTCAGCGCTCAACTGTGAAACACAATCCCCATCATAAAATGTGCCTGACATCAACAAGTTAACATTCTTACACAACGGCTTGTACCTCATTTATGCAGAGACTTCTCATGAGAAACAAAAGAGAGAGGCTTCTTTGTTTTACCAGCTATTGTTCACTGAATCCATCTTGTCCTAATTCCACACATTGTATCTCTGAGCTCATTGGCTTACCCTGTGAGCACAGACACATTCTCCTGGAATCCTGCCACCGCCGACCTCAGAACTTCAGCAACACTTAAAGATAATCCAGCGGAGGAATTCAACAGGTTTGTTTACAGCAACAAGACTCTTTTCTGTGACTGACTCAGGTGAGGATGGACCGATCACAGCCTCTAAAACCATGACGCCGCTCTCCAGCGAGAAATATCACTTCCCACAGCATTGAAGAACCACAGACACACATCCACAGTCATTCACTACATTAGTTTAATTATCAGAGGCAGCCCTTCATCCAGTGAGGAGGAGGAGCGCAGAGACTCCTCAGAAAGAGGATTAGATTGTGTGACCATCTGTGCCAAAAAGAATTAACCCTTAGCTGTCCAAAGATGAGCTGATGTACAAGCTTCAAATCACACAAATAAAACACACAACTGCGCTGCTCGCATTAAAAGTCCCCCGCATGCATGCTGCAACAGTGCAACGTCTGTTGTAGACATAATGACAACACAGACATTTCATGTTTGTCACATTCATGTTTGACCATTATTGTAAAATAAAATGAAATCAGTATTTTAACTAGTTATAATAATAATAGTGTAACATTTGTTTCAATAATCAAATCTAATGTAAGTACACAGTAAAATAATAACTAATATGTTTGTGATGTCTGTACACTTTGAACTTTCTAAAATGATAAATGAAATGCCATATTGTTATTATGTCACACAACAGGGTGCAAATCATCTGCATATTGGGAATTAATGTTACTATCATAATATTATGACATCCTAAATGCAGTATTTCAGATACAGGCTTATACACTATAAATGTCACGAACACATCATACATCAGACCAGCGCTGCAGCACGTATTAATAAACCGTTTCCCTGGCAACAAGCACAGACGCAGCATCACCACGGCCTCCATAGACGCGACTTTACTGGAGACTGAAGGTAAACCAGTTACCTTCAAATAATGTACCTAAACCAGTTACCTCCACCACCGACACCGTAAACAGGCTGAATCTCGCAGTCTTACCTGCACACGTACGTGTCGATGCGATGCATCGTTTACTGTAAATACTGTACGTCCCTGTTCCTGAGGGATGCTGGTGCTTTCGTGCTGTTTGCATTGGACTGGTTTTGATGGTGACGATAAAACACAACGTTTACTCGCGTGGGACCGTGACGTCAGCAGGGTTACGCAGGTCAGCCGCACACGTCATCAGAGATCGCCTGACAGGTGACAGCACACCTGAATACTCCATCAGTTTTATCATTAAACATAATATTAGGCTTCTGCAGGTAGTTGTCTTAGTGGGGTTGTGTATTAATGGTGCTGTAAATAATGCACCTGTTACCTACCTTA
>JBAJNP010013065.1:0-12579 GCA_036877545.1 Yasuhikotakia modesta | reverse complement strand
AGACACATACAGACACACACACGCATGCACACACACACACACACAGACAGACAGACAGACAGACACACACACAGGCTGATTAATATATACTGTAAAGTATCTTAGCGTGTTAAATAAGTAATTTTATACTTTATTAGCATCAGTTAGTTACTCTTACCTTATTAGCACGTCTCACACTTTTTGATGAACAAACTCTCGGCCCACCTGCAAAAGGAGCACAAATGTTCTCTCGACACACACACCTCAGTCGGCTGTTTAGTCTGACAGGCACAGAAAACCTTGAGTTTGAGGACAGGACGGGATTGTGTAAGGACAGAAAAGAGCAAAGAAAGCGAGTTGCTGATGTTTGTTGTCTGTAAGTTTTGTGCGTCAGAGTTTAATTGAAAAATAACAGACAGTTATGAACCGCCCTGTCACCTCTGTGATACTGCAAACTCAACACAAACACCGAGAGAACAAACCTAATGAAGTTTACACTCCTACTTCTGTTGCACAAAGATCCGGTCCACAAACACAGACCCACACACTGATAACACCACAGAAAATAACTGCACCGGGTTTGCTTGAGTCTCACCAAACCATGTATTTTCCTTATTAAATGTCTCCATTAGGTTAAAAACGAGAGTGCTAGACATGCATCCGCCCAAACGCTGAATGAGTTACAACATCACAAACTTTAAAGCAGAAAATATCGCATGAAAACCGGTCAGAAAAACGAACGGCACAGATTAACAGCTTCTGAAAATAATGGTCAGCAATATAAAACTCACGTCTTACGGTCATTGTTTATTAATGGGAATAAAATAGGCAGATATAAACTGCACATGTCTGTATAGGAAGCCTGTTTAAATATCAGCATTTATATTAACATGTTATTTAGGGACAGTGGGCGGCCACTGCTGAGCCCTTTGTCTAGAATTTTGTCTGTTTCCATGGTAACAGCAACTTCTGATTGGGGGCACCTGGGATTGTGGGTAATGTAGTTTGTGAAAAGAATAAGACTTATGGCTCACATAGAGGCATGTATTAATGCTCAGAGGGTAAACGGCTGTTATGCCCATTTCTGTGGACGTGAAACTGTAAAATTAATGTTCAGCCTGAAATTCCTGATCTGTGATTAACAAAGACAGTCTATTGGATTTCACTACCACACACTCAGGTGTGGGCAGGTCCTGTACACACACACACACACACACACACACTCACTCACACACACACAGACACACGGGTCTGTTTCAATGAAATGGCTCACAGCCAAGCTCAGATTAGACTCTAAACAGCAGCACTGAGCTTCCAGTAACAGCACAGATCAGATATCCACAGAGAAAAGGGAAAATTCTCTGCCACTTCTGTCGGAAAATACACCACTGCCTTCAAGGAATTCAGAGGAAATTATTTCAGCTTATTGGTCAATGCCTAAAACATGCAACCCGACAGCCAGGTCCATATTTTGGAAACCAACAACGTGTAACCAAATGGGTTTAATGATATAACTAAGAACTCCTCATTAAAACAAAACTCCAGGTTAAATACAAGTCACAAAAGTAATCTGGCTAAAGATATAATGATCTTCACACACAACACGCTTCACAGTCATGTGACTCTTACTGTTAAAGCAATGAAGGGCAAATGATGTTGATGACATAATACATAATAATACACAAAATACAATAATGATGAAAAGGGCCGTTCTGTCATTACTGTCTGATCTGTGCTGCATCTGCAGAAGTATGAACGTCTCTGTTCATCCCCACAGAAGCTCAAGCAGATTTTTGGCCGTTTCAGAAATCAGATGAATTCAGTCTTCAACTTTAAACGTTAGATAAATCGCTGCCATTTAAGCGTTTGACCCCCGACTCCTCTAGCTGCGGCAAGCGCCCAGCGACCACGTTCCTCACGTCTACGTGACGGTCCCACTTCTCAGTATCCATAACCCTGGCAAAATACTCACAAACACTCCCCTCATCCTTACAACCTCTTACAGTAAGATGATCCAGTTCTTTATTCCAGTTACAGTAAATCATCTCTCAAACACTGGGTGTAGCCCAGCACACTAATGACAGATTGGCCCTTGAGTTTCTGGCCTGTTGACCAGCGGACACACGAGGCTGCTGTAGGGCAGTCAGCACATGTTTCAAAACTTCTCCCTGCATGTCCATATGGTATTTGGTATGGTAACTGTGATGTTATATTTTCAGGAAACAACCCGTCTTCGTTTTAAGGCGCTCAGTACGCTGGAAGTGAAGTCATGAATAAATTGCTCCCGTTATGAAAGCGTAAATGTGTGTGGGAGGGTTTAGGAGTGTCTGAGAGCATTTGCTGGGCTACGTGTTCACCATCAGACATTTTTGAGAACTCTTGAACCATTTACAAGAAATGATGTTGAAGTTTTTTATTATTTATTTGCGCACTTGCCTGTGTTTGTACCAGTGCTGTGCAAAGTTTCCCACAATGACAGACCAGTGAGGAGGTGGGCAGCTCGTGTTTGATAAAACATCTGGCTGCAAACTCTCCGAAACGCTCTTATCTTCAGTGCTTGACTTTTTAAAGAAATGGAAATTTACCAGGTAGGCAGAAAGCCAAAGAAAAATGAAGCTTACAGGAGCAGCAGTCCGACACAAACATCTGAATTCAATAAAAGCCACAGCGGATTAAACTGTGATGTTCCAGTGAAAGTGGATCTATAGTTACAGCATCAACCAAGAGGGTTAAACACATTTACCCCCAATTAAATAACAAAGTGACACAGAAACTGTATGTAAGACCGAAACCATTTCAAGTGTGAAAGCAGAATTAATCATCTGTGGTTAAAGAAGTCAAAGAGTTTGGAACTGAAATTTAGAAAGTCAGTTTGGATAATGAACCAGTTGGCCAAGACCAACACCGGCTTGGTCCGGTTTGGTTACAGTAGTGATGTAAGCCACTAACCCTCAGTGATTTGGTTCATGGTTGTCTGGCGGTGTTGTCCTGAACAAGAGACAGGATTCAAGGCTGGTCTGAAACGTCACACGGCTGACTTACCAACTAAGCATAATCCTAGTTCCCAAAATCCTAGTTCCTGTCTCCCTGACTGGACAAGGGTCTGACCTTTGACCTCTGATAAGGCGGTCAGGGTATCTTAAAGACAAAAAAACATTGTGGAGAATCATGGAGACCAACAGATTTAAATAAAAATGGATTTCACGCGGAACTACACGCCTGAGGGCAAAAAAGAAACTTCGCCAGCGTTACTTACAAATTAAAAATACATCGACCACAATGACATCAACAACCAGAGTAAAAAATACACAATATCTGCTCCACCCACCATGTGTTTGCTCATCATGGCATTAATATCCCACCTTTTCCAGTCCTGTGGGCCTCACGGAGAGAAGCAGACCTGGTGGAGAGGTACAAAAACACAGGACATGTTAATTGTGTTGGTTTTGTTTCATGTTATAAATGAAAACTCAAACAGCTTTTAGCATTAGCACAGAATTAACATTTTGAAGTGAAGCACAATGTGTGTTGGGATAATAAATGTATTCCAAACTGAGAAAATGTTTTCCTGTTCGTATGTACAAGAGATAATCTGATTTCGATGTGAACGGATTAGCTGTTGCTTTATATAACAAAAGCCCTTTTCATATTCTCCACATAAAAATACAAAGAGACCATTATAAATCTTGTAAAAACTGAAATACTTTTGTAAAAATGTTACAATGACACAGTCAAAATGTAGAAAATCTCTGACTGCCAATGTTGCACGAGTTTATGAGCTTTAAACGTTTGTTTTAAGGTTTTACTTTAAGGTTTACTTTAGTTTCACTCACTGTATATTTTTACATTAACATCATTGTGTGTGAGGCGGTTATTAAAGAGATTTTGTGTCATTTACAGCCTGCAGCTGTAAAACTCAACAAAACATCACATGTTTGAGGGGCTTCGAAGTGTTTCTGATTGTGTGTGTTTGTGTTTCATTGCGAGGATGTGTGAGAGAAAGATGACGGACCCTCGATGCGTATCACATTTCAGGGGGCAATTTGCCCTGTTGCAGTGCGTCTGTCCACACCGCACCGGACCGCCAGTAAAACAAAGCCCCCAGAGGCAAATCCTTCGCTATAACGACAGATCCCTTTACGAGGTGAAACTTCATGCTAGGTGGGCCATCATCACACTGAGGGTCCCTCGTTCTTCTCAGCCGATCACTCGCAGCTAGAGCTCACAGACAGCTAATCTTGCTAACAATGTTTGTTGTTGTAACATAACATTTCCATTAGGTTCCAAAAACATCAAAAATGCTAGTTTAAAGGTTTTTCAAAAGTTCAAAGCACCTAGTTGTTTAGACATTGTATTAACGTTACTGTATATCTAAACGTTTTAATATGCTACACTCACAAATAAAAAGCATCACTTTTGCAAGACATCACAACATTCAAAAACAAAAGTTACAGAAAGAACAAAAGTTTTGACCTTTTTAACCTTCAAAAAGTTCCTTCAAGAATGTTGGCTAACGTTATGAGAACATTTTCTGCTAGCTGGGTGACACCAGACCTATTCCTTCACTCACACTGTGTTGGGAATCAGGCTTCTGCGGAGAACAGCCTCGATGTTTGACGGTTGGAGACTTGAGGAAACAAATAAAAAGCCATGAAGTGTGACTTTCCAGACAAACGCTTTTAAACAAACACTTTTATAGCAGCAGATCACAGACAAACACTGTTTGGAGTGAAGGAGCCATTAAACGTGGATGTTTTGCGAGGGCTTGGCTTCCCTCTAGCTAAATATTTTGAAGGCCAATCGCTATTATGTAGAAATCTAGCAGAGGATCAGGGTTAAATTAGCTCTGTGTGTATTAGCGTACGCTGGGATGGAGGCCAAAGATAGCACAATTACTTTCTCAGATGCTGTCTTAACACCGGGTGAATTACACAACAGTCCAAGAAACAAGACGTCTTACGAGTTCCAGAACCTCCTAATACTGAATGAGACTCAGATGAGCTAGCTAATGTTGGAGGTGGCGGTTAAGTGCAGGAAACAAAGAGTGAAAAAGTAAAAAATTCACCCCCTTTTCCTGCAGGCTGTGTACGAGTTTCGTTCCTCTCTCTCTGAGAGCTGCCGTTTGCTCGTTCGACCTCCTGTAAGTCATGAATATTGTATATACACTTTTTATTGTATGTTTTGTTACTTAACGTAAACGTTAGGGAAATGCTCTTACAACCTAAACTTGCTCAGGTTTATTTAGAATCAAATGCCAATAAAAAAAATGACCTGTCGAAAAGTCAGGAGTTCGGTCTTAGTTAGGTCCTGCTTGGCAAACTTAAGGATCTGTGCAGGAATAATCGGTTTGGTCATTATGGGAAATTGTCCAGATACACTAGTGCTAATCCAAACCACTAGCGCAGAACAACATCTACACTGTGAGGTCATCAGCACTAGAGCTGTGTTTACGGTGAAATCTCAAACCTGTTGTAGGTAGAGCGTCTACAGAACAGCTGAGTGTCAATGATACAACGACCAACAGTAAGTGGGTCTTTGGCGGGGAAAACAGCACAAACAGCAATGGGCTCGTCCTGTTTTTGGTACTGAAATCAGAGAATACTCTGGAGTCACTGATCGAGAATCAGATTTCTTTAACCCACATCTGACGGACGATGAAGAACGATCCTAACTGATCACAGAAATGGATTTTGAATTTATGGGACAACAATAAAAGCCCTCAGACTCTACGCCTCCACAATCAGACACTGATTTAGCCTCTTTGCCCATTCTTAATCTTTGTCCTTGTGGGACCCACTGAGAGCGAGAGAGAGAGAGAGAGAGAGGGAAGACAGACGAGGACAAGAGGAAAGCTGTGACTGAGAGCCTGTAATCAGAGAGAGAGAGAGAGAGAGAGTCAGATTTACCCTGTTACTGAACCCACTGTCTCCCTGAAGTCTCTCCTCTTTCTCTTTCGTCTTGCTTTCTATTTCTGAGGTTTCTTTGCCTGGTCTCCTTCATTGCTGTTCCCAGACTGTACCCAACTAACAGGGAACGTTCTGAGAACGTTGCTCAGCGTTCTGTAAAAGTACTTTCAGAGTTATCAAAAACATTCTTGCAACGACAGAAAATCAAATCTTACGTATCATTCATTTCTAAGTAGTTAGTAGAACGTTTTAAAATGTTACAGAATTAAAAATAGATTAAACACAGTCCTAGACAAGCAGTAACATTAATACAACATCTAAAAAATGACATTTTTAATACAGTTTGGCTTTACTGACTAGATGTCAAAAGCCACAAACAAAACTAYGAGTTTCTTTCAAAGATTTGCTAACACTAACCTTATAAGCGTAACTTTGTTTCCAGACACGCTAATGCATCCCTTAAAAGTTCCATAAAGTCAGCCAATAAGATTAAAACAATAACAATGGATTAGAAAAGAGCATTTAATGTTTGTTGCATTGCATTTACAATTGCGACCACATTCTGTGCTGTAAAATATATGCCAGTCATGAATACTAAATATTGCAATAACATTATACTTATAAATTTAGTCATTGTGACAGAAATATACAAACTTGGTTGTGTGTGTGTGTAACAACAATTAACCAACCACCGTAAACTATATCCCCTGTGGTTAAGATATTTTAACAGTGGGCAGTTATATTTGTTTAGAAAGTGAAAATGTCTACACTTAGTTTACGAGAAAACTTCATTCTCCCATAACCACAATTGTGAGTGGTTCTGCCCACACCAAACTCACACGCCATGTCAGCCCTGCTACCACACCTCAGAGACGGGCTGTACCTCCAAATATAGCCAGTTTGAAGCATTTACACAGCATCTAACATCCACCTAAATAAAACATTTCAGTGCGACAAACAGAGGACAGAGCATTCACACCGGCAAACTTAAACGCTAACTTTAAAACGTCTATTTTCTGTACAAAGCCACACACACACACAGGAAGCGTGAAACATTTAGCGCTCATGTACTCCTGTATGAATTAAAGCAGGAGACAAGAGATCTTGTGAAACAGCAAATTCTCACTTATAGAGGCTGTTCTTAAGTTATGAATGGCACAAAGCAGAACGATTGACGTATAATGGGCGCAATGCCAGAGTCAGGAAAACCTGGAGAAAGAGTGTGTGTGTGTGTGTGTGTGTGTGTGTGTGTGGTGGGGTCAATCGCTACGGAAACCAGACTTTCTCACTCTCTCTCTCGACCAAACACAGCTGACTGCACTAATCCACAGACATACATAAAGGGTCACAGAGTTTAAATAAGATGAAGGGAAAGAGACAAGCAGACAGACACGAGAAAGAGAGAATTATGCCCAAAGATCCCTTTGAAAGTAATGAAGGATTATTGTAACGCAAAAGTAAAAGCTAAGTTGAAAGGGTGCAATTATATAACATTAGCTAGCATGCTAAGTTTTGATTTCCCAGTAAAGGGCTTTTTTTTGGCGCTCCTGCCAAAAGAACCATTTTATTGTCCTGCCCTAAATACATTTCAACAAAATAAATTCAGCTGTCAGTCCTGCCTTTTGGCACATGAACAGTGTTAAGCTAACATAACTATGAGAAGCAGCAAGTCATATTTTGGCACGGGTTGAGAGCTAAGAAATTACTGTCCTTAACGTGACCCCAGCGGATTTGTATTCTCACGTACATAAACACAAACTTTACAAACAGCCGGTGGCTTTAAACAGAGCAGCCCACAGACGTGTACACACAGCAGTAAGCTAGTCATCGCTGTCTCACGTTGACTGGAGGTCTGCAGAACTTTATCAGGGTCTGCGGTCTGGGCCCTGGTTTTGGGTCAAAAGCACATTTGTAAATGAAAGCGTTAGTGAGACACAGGTCAGCGCCATTCGCAGGAGGAAGAACGTGAAACATTCAATGCAGTTTAATTGCGAGAGTGAGGATGACAACATGTTAGTCAAACATTTATAAAAACAATCTTAAGAAATTAAAGAAATTTTAACTTTACTATTAAGTAAGTGTACATGATTCACATCTTTTTCTCTGCTTCTAAATGACATCATCAACCCAGCATGACATTATCTCATACACACGTGACGGACATTACAGAAATATAATAATTAAGTTGTGGATTTTATTTTTTGTTGACTATAAACATAACTGCAATTCATGGCATAACACGACCCACATTAAACTGCATGGTTTCACATTTTCTTCATGGATTGTTTGGGAAAATTTGTGTATTTAGATTGAAGCACATCCATCGACGCACTCGTTGGCAGATGAAAGCGCTATCTTATTACCCAAAATAAGTACTGAATGAACTCGCCAGGGGCGCGCAGTAAAATATGAACGAGTCTGGAGGAAATCTGCAGCACATTATGCGGCCGCAAGTTCCGCACGGACCTTACGGCAGACGACACACACGGCGCAAAACAAAACTGCGGTTTATCAAACTGGAAGCGATACGATGGAGATCTTAAACCACTGCAATGCAGAGAAACCACATCAAACTTCACTGCAAACTGAAACTGTGTTGTGATTTAACAAAATTTTGATGAAGACTTCCACAGCACTGCCCTAGTAAAGGGCAACACTAGCGTGAGTGTGTGCATAAGAGTTAGCGCAGGGGTAAATGGGGCTGTGTGCTAGAATCAAAGGGTTACTAGTTGTGACCCGTTTAAATCACCAGGTTAACAGGCGGAAGAGAAATGGGCCCTTGCAGTCATTTGATGTAATTATAGACCCACACAGATCACAGACTCACTCACACAAGCCACATGGTTTTCCCCACTTTATCTCTGTATATCTAATACATCAATGGCTTGTTTTTATCATAGCGTGTCATGGTGTGTCATTTCCTGCTCGCGCCGGTCTAAACCAGTCGTGTTTCCTTGTACGTCTTAATTTTCCCTGGAGGTTTGATCAGGTTTGCATGTATCACTTCAGCTGAACTGTAGCATGACACACAGAATATAATGTGTGATAAAGCAGACAGACCGGCTGGCCTCTGAGATAAATGTCCTTTTGCTACAATTCTCAAATATGGGTCAGGCATGTATCTTTGATAAGACGGCTTACGGTTCATGTGGAACGTGATTCAAGTCAATTCCTGCATGTTTGGAGACAGGAAGTGACACCATAACACCTCCTGAACTCTCTCACCCTGTCCTCTCGCTGACAGTCTGTCTGGCGTTAGCGTACAAACACACGAACACAGAAGAAAGCACCAAGAAATCGCCGTGTGGGACGCTGTCTGTATAAGCTCTGAATTGCTCCTGATTTAGAGGCAAAATGTCTCCCTCTGTCTCCCAGTTTCTCCTCTCCTCCCCAGCGTTTGACCCCTGGCATCCTCTCCATCGGTTCCAGAACCGACCCCCGCCTCCCCCCTGACCCCCTCCGTGGCGTCAAACTCCACTGACCTGCGGTTAATGTACGACGCTAAAAAAGTTCATTAACTCTGGACACCCTCATCACTCTTATTTCGTCTCTTGTTCCTTGCTCGAGTTTATTACCGTTGCTATGGAGACAGAAACGTCCATCCAGCGTGACGTTTTGAGCATCATTTTCCCAAGCGTACAAATTGTACTAAATTTTATAATAAATCGCTTTCTTCAAAGCAGCAAGAAAGTGGTTCTGGTACGAGACCTGCATTGATTTATGGCTACATAATGTTAACAAAGATAACAAATAAAAGAAATCTGCTCTAGAGCAACGTAACACACTCTCAACCAATGTGTTCTCCACTCTCACTCTTCTCTTTGTCTTCCTGTCTCTTCCATCGTTCTCTGGTTTCTCAGATCTAGCTCAGACTGGTGTCACTGGTATTTTTAGGTCTCGTAATAAAATAATGAGCACTGATGAGAGTCAAAGAGAAGCAGAACCGTGTGTTTGGTGATGTCAAGCAGACGGCACAAATGTTGCAGGTTTTCTCGCTAGACTGCTCTGTAATTACTGCTAACACTCGTTAATCAATCACTGAAGCGCTGAAGGGGAAACTGTGTCAGCCAGTTCTCAGCAAACAAGGTACCATAACAAAACATCAACGGTGCCTGAGGTTCTGCAAATATGGTTTTGGCAACTTCCCCATGAGTTAAACCAAACTTAACAACACAAGTGTTACGTTTTGGGTTTAGGGTGCTTAGGTTTGAGATGAATTACACGGTCACATGTAACGTCAGCGATCATGAGAACTGAGCAGAAGACAAAATGAAACACACACACATATCCTCCATTTAATTTAACACCCCATGCAGCGTTGCCTCCCTGTGTGACGGAGTCAAAGGTGACCACCCATCTCAGCTCTGTGCCCACCACAAGCCACAATTCATTTCCTCCTCAGCGGGGGGCTGGTGGGACACTGTCCCTCTGATCTGGAGAATCTGACCTCTCTTATTTCAAACCTTCTCCATCCACTTGCACATGTCTTAAGGACACTCGCTAACTCGCTAGCGGCTAACGTTTGAGGAACGTTTTGGCCCACGGCGCATATTAAGACGTTTGCGTCCAGGCAACCGCTGGGAGCTGTAAATAGTGAGCGAGGGTCGCGACCTCGCTTTCCTTTCTTCTCTCTCCAAACATTTACTTTTCCAGTCTATATGTTTGGACAGAGTCTTTTGTATTTGTGCTGTTCCTCGTTTTTCTGTCTTTCTGCTTACTTTTCGTTGTTCAATCTTCAGTGCAATACTGCGCCTGTGTGACCCGTCTCGCCCGAACGCCCCCTCCATCTGTTCCTCTCTGTCTGGATGGCTCTTCTGACGAAACATGGTCAGACTTTGATTTTTCAGAGGTGAGGAGTCTTCCTCATGTTCCTGCAGGAGGTCCCAAACAAATGGTTAAATAGAAAAAAAGCCATTTCTTGGTGTCGTATATTGGCGACACCACACGAAAGGCATGAAAAAGGTTTTTCACAGAAATGGCATAGAATAACAATTTTTAGTGTCCCCCAAAAAAACAACTGAGTCAAAAGTTCTTTAAAGAACCATTTCTTTTTTGCCTTTTCAAAGTCAAAAGAACCTTTTCCACCACAACTTAAACTAACTAAACTTTATACTATATATATATATATATACAGGTTCTTTCCCTTCAACTAAAAACATCCATAACAAATGACTTCAAAAGTCCATAAATCTGGACCATAATCACACTCATGACGATTGAGGTAATTTCCACCTGAAATGAAAGTTGACTTAATAGACGACAATCCCATTAAGCGCAGACTGGGTTCCATCAGCTCCAGTGAAATCAGACGACTGGAAAAAAGCCAAATTAGGTTAATTTGTGGTAGAATAATTACTTGAATATGTTGTTTTATGTGTGACTGATGGATTTATGCTGTTAAATTGAAACAACATTACAGGTCTCTCTCCACACACACACACACACTCTCAAACACACATGCAGACACACTCACAAACACACACACACAAACACACGTTACTCCAGGAGGCCTTAGCATTTGTCAACGAGAAAAAACAGAAACCTAACCCTATCATAAGTAAGATATGCACGTTTACTTGATGATACAAGAAGTATTTCAGAAAAGGAAACGTTAAATCACTTTCAGAGATCCCCCGGTACCTGCATGTGTCAGGAGTGACAAATCAAATAACCTTACACAGATTACAACATCTGCTTCTCCCCGAGAGAGTAAAACACACTGGCGTCACACTGAAACAGCGTCAGAGTGGGTTAAGCGGTTCACGGCGTGAGCGCCATCCCGTGAGTGACCCCTCTCCAGGGAGCGACGCGTCCTGTCGTGTGTGAGCACTTGCGGTTTCTGAGATGAGGAACTTTTGTTTAGTCCTGAGTGCTTCAGTGAGGGTTCGGAGTCAAACAATGACTGCATCTGTAATCTAAATGTTTCCGACCTCAGGGAGATGAAACTAAAACATGTCATGTTTGAACTTATTAAACTAAACCCCTCGCTGCATCGCACAGGGCCAACATACACACGCCAGAGTCACATGAAGTGGTGCGGGGTAACACACAAGTTACGCAAGCAAAATACTCCAATGTGATCACCGAAAAACAGAGATAGAGACCAAGGAGAAGCAGTAAAGAACAAGGGATGAGTAAAAGAAAGGAAGATGGGAGATTGAGAAAGGAAGATTGAGCTGCTCCTAGACCCTCTCCTTAACCCTACAAGACGAGTACTTGTGTTTCTTAATGCAAGTACTAGCGAACACAAGCTTTTATCACTCTAGAGAACACTATAGACAACCGTAAACATTCTAGAGAACACTACAGAGAACAGTTTATACTCTAGAGAACACTATAGAGAACAGTATACACTCTAGAGACCACCATAGAGAACAGTAAACAATCTACAGGACATCATATAGAGAACAGTAAACACTCTACAGAACAGTATATTGAGAACACTATAGACTTTAAAGGACTGTATACAGAGAACAGTATATAGGGAACAGTAAACACTCTAGAGAACAACATACAGCAAACAGTAAACACTCTATAGAACAGTGTATTGAGAACAGTATAGATTGTAGAGAACAGTATATTGACTATACAGGAAGCAGTAAACACTACAGAGAACAGCACATAGAACAGTAAACACCATAGAGGACAGAATATAAGGAACAGTAAACACTATAAATAACAGAATATAGAGAAA
>JBAJNP010013064.1:0-12579 GCA_036877545.1 Yasuhikotakia modesta | reverse complement strand
TCTCACACACACAACCTTTCTCTCTCTCTCACACACACACACACACTCACACACACACACACACACACACACTCACACACACACACTCACACACACACACAGGAAAAAGAGCAAGTATCTTTTTGACAGGAAACGAGCTGCAATATTGAGTTTTTTCTCTGGCTGCTCGTCTCTTGAGGGATTTTTAAGTTTTTCCAACAGCGCCAAATAAACACTCAGACTTTATATCCTGCTCGATTATGTATCACAATATTTCATTATCTTACAATGAATGAAAAGCTGTATGAACTCTATGTGTTTCATTTACAAACAGTTAGACGTATTTATCTCTCTCTGAAAGCTAATTTTGTTTAGAAACAAAAACATTATTGTTTTAAAAGGTCATTCATTATTTAATAGGGTTTTGTTTTATTCGTACGGCTCAAAACTGACTAAAGTTACATCATTTGAAATGTTATAATATATGATATTTTATCACGGGCTGCCATCTAGCGGTCAAAGTAGGGAAAACATTTACACGTTTCTGCCATAAAAATATACACATGCAGTTATATACACACATGCAGTTATATACACACATGCAGTTATATATATACATGCAGTTATATACACACATGCAGTTATATATACACATGCAGTTATATGCACACATGCAGTTATATACACGCATGCAGTTATATACACGCATGCAGTTATATACACACATGCTGTTATATATATACATGCAGTTATATATATACATGCTGTTATATGCACACATGCAGTTATATACACGCATGCAGTTATATACACACATGCTGTTATATATATATATACATGCAGTTATATATATACATGCTGTTATATGCACACATGCAGTTATATACACGCATGCAGTTATATACACACATGCAGTTATATACACACATGCTGTTATATATATACACATGTAGTTATATATACACATGCTGTTATATGCACACATGCAGTTATATGCACACATGCAGTTATATGCACACATGCAGTTATATACACGCATGCAGTTATATACACACATGCAGTTATATACACACATGCGGTTATATATATACATGCAGTTATATATATACACATATGCTGTTATATACACACATGCAGTTATATACACACATGTAGTTATATACATACATGCAGTTATATACACACATGTAGTTATATACATACATGCAGTTATATACACACATGTAGTTATATACATACATGCAGTTATATGCACACATGCAGTTATATATACACATGCTGTTATATATATATACATGCAGTTATATGCACACATGCAGTTATATGCACACATGCTGTTATATGCACACATGCTGTTATATGCACACATGCAGTTATATACATACATGCTGTTATATGCACACATGCAGTTATATGCACACATGCAGTTATATACACACATGCAGATATATACACACATGCAGTTATATACACACGGTTTATATAGATATTGCAAATGAATCCAGGATATTTACATCATAAACGCATTAAGCATGTGTGTGTTGCGTTTATATTGTATTGTTGGCTATTATTGAACTATTTCGTATACAATGCAACGTTGTGCATGTAGTTTGTGTTGGTTATTTTCATTTGTTGGTCATGCACGTTTCATATCTTTCCATCTTGCATCTTTTATTTGACTGTAAATCCAAACTCGGGCCGCATGTCGGCGCTGTAGTTTTTATGTGCTTGTTGCTCCAGACGAAGAAGCGGGACCACGTTTGTTCTCCCAGAATGCCTTCGTCTTCCTCCTCCTCTTCCTCTTTCCTTCCGCGGCCTGACAGCGTAAGTCCCGCTGCGCGTCTCACTGCGCGGATGCTCAATCTTATCCCTTTAAAATCCCCTTCATCGCAACAGTTTAACGTGTAATATCTCACGCATATGTTTGTTTATGTCGTTTATATCATTGCTGTGAAATATCGTTTGTCACACAATAGAGAAATCGGTGTGTTTTGTTACTTGCGCCATTGGCTGCCATGTTCACGTCGCCGCGTTATAAAACGGGCTTAAAACGGCTGTGTGGGTTTAATAAAACACTCCTTACTAGTATATTAACGTGTTTTGCTTTATGTGATGTATTATAAAGGCACAAAATAACAGAAAGCTGATATTATAAACGCTGTTTGTCGGTCTGGGCGCATGGCACCGTTTATATTAATACATACAGTTGCACTAAAGCATTTGTACGTTTCGCTGAATCATTGATATCGTTTTATATATTGCGATATAAACATCTGGCCACTTTGTCTCCACAGATATCTGAAAATGGTCCGCTACTCTCTCGACCCAGAGAACCCGACCAAATGTAATGTACCATGTGCGCTTTAATCGCATGCCTGTTAAACCATAACGTTATTAATGGTTACATCAATGTTTGTTTTGTGTTACAGCATGTAAGTCGAGGGGCTCCAACCTTCGTGTTCACTTCAAGGTAAAAGTTGCCACGTTCAAAACTAGTGATGCATATGCATGGCCTATTTTTGACTTGTCTTGGCAAACTAGTCTGATAACACTAAGCAGATGAGTAATAGAAGCACATTGTGACTGCAGTGATGTCTTCTTAGGACACCTTTGGATTAAAGATGAAAAGAATCAAGTGTTTTCTGAGCAGACGCAGTTGTGCTTTTGTGAAGGCGAAGACCGGTTGCTTTGGAGAGCAAAGTGGCATTTTGTGTAAATGTGTTTTTGTTTGGTGCAGAACACCCGTGAGACGGCTCAGGCCATCAAAGGCATGCACATCCGCAAGGCCAACAAGTACCTGAAGGATGTTATCATCAAACACCAGTGCGTTCCCTTCCGCCGCTACAACGGAGGCGTCGGACGTTGCGCTCAAGTGAGTACTGCCAAAATCTGACGGCTTTTAAGACGCCTGTGTTGCTCTGATGACTTCTTAGGACACCTTTGGAGTTCACCATGAAAATATTACTTAGTCTGAGCAGCTGGTCGTTCAGTTCCAGTGGTTAAGTTAACATTAACCTGCTAGCTTATAGTCAGTGGTGTCTTTTCTGTGTTTAGGCCAAGCAGCACGGATGGACTCAGGGACGCTGGCCCAAGAAAAGCGCCGAGTTTTTGCTTCACATGCTAAAGAACGCAGAAAGCAACGCTGAGCTTAAGGTACGATCGTGGCAGCCGTTTGATCAAATGACAGCGTTGTTCAGTCAGAGAATTGTAGCCGTACTTTAAATACCCAAAACAAACGCTTTGTGAACTGGTGGCATGAAGGCAAAGGGTCTTGACTTGTGTCCCACCTTGATGTTCTTCAGGGTTTGGATGTGGACTCTCTGGTGATCGAACACATTCAGGTGAACAAAGCCCCGAAAATGCGCCGGCGCACTTACCGCGCGCACGGACGCATCAACCCCTACATGAGCTCTCCGTGCCACATCGAGATGATCCTCACTGAGAAGGAACAGATCGTTCCCAAACCAGAGGAGGAAGCAGCTCAGAAGAAAAAGGTCTGGTTGCACGTTCCTCTGATGTTCCTCTGATGTAAATGCTTGTTAAACTGCACCTGGCTGTGATGATGACCTCTTAGGACACCTTTGGATTAATGATGAAAAGAATAACGTTTGCTGAGCAGCTGTTGTGATTGAAAGAGTTTAGATATAAACTTTGGCTTCATGAGCTGTTTCAGAACTTTAACTTTGGGTTGTTTGGTGTCTTTGCAGGTTTCCCAGAAGAAACTGAAAAAGCAGAAACTTATGGCTCGGGAGTGAATGTAAATAAAGTCCTACATTCGTACTTTACAATGACTCTGTCTTTTTATTGTTTTGATGTTGTTCACAATGACATGTCTGTCTTTATATGAATAATTTAGAGTTTAAAGAACACTGTTCTGAAAACACACAAGTTAACAAGTTTGTAACAATAGTAGCTAAACTTGGGCTGTTTAACTAAATCTGCAGTTCTTAACTTTTGCCTTTCAACCACAATCTGTTAAACAAATTTTCAGGTATTAATATTAATAATAAAGTCAGACCAACAATTTCTGGGATATTGGACTCAACAGGTGAAATTGTAAGTTGTGAATTTTCCATTGGAAATCGTGGTGTTTGGGAGATTGTAACTTGCTCTATAACTGATTTGTATTTGTAAACCAAAAATATGGTTTGCAACAAAAAGCAGGAATATTTATGTAAGTTGTAACAAACGTTGCTGTGAACAAAGTATTTAGTGCTTTACTGTAAGTATTTGATAACTTTCAAGATTGTTTAATAGCTAAATAGGGGATTGTAACTAAACTGAGTTTAGTATGTATGAGTTGTTACCTAGAGATTTGATATAGACGTTTGGTATAAACGTATTGATAAAACTAGTAGTTGTCACAGGATGTTGGGAGGCAATCTAACCATCTCTAACTAGACTAGCAGTGTTGGTTAAGTTTAATACAGAGAACTTGAGGGTAAAAACACGGTTTTACCACTAGGTGGCGATGTAGTGCTATAAATAATAAAAGTGTTCAATTGTGTGAAAGATGGCAAGAGTTTGTGTTTCATGTGTATGATTTACTTTAACTAAAGCACTTATTAACAACAGACATTTTGTTTTGTGATTCTTATGTGGTCCTTGCGTTAGTTTTGTATGTTTTGTGCTTGTGGGCTCAATAACTTACTTTCTAGACCTTAAATTAACTCTGATACCATCTGACGTAAAATCAATATAAGTTATTAAATCTTTATAATAATTGTAATAACTTTTTAAGTTATTAAAGTTAAGTTATATAAGTTATTAAATCTTACATAATGTACAAACCCATCAGATCTGATAGAAGTTAAAGTTAAATGGTTACAGCCTTTTTTTGATGGAAGCGTTTCGCTTTTTGGCCACAAGGTGCTGGTTTATGTTTGAATAGACTAAGACAGAAAAGGATACGACAAAAAACGATAAAAGCCTTTATTTCGTTTATGACCAGCTAGTCGCAGCCTGTAACTTTGAAACAAACTTATTTTTCTCATACTTATACATTATTAATGGTAAGATCAGGGTTGTAAACGAGGTATTATTCTAAGTCTCATCTGTTTCCGTCATGCACAATGGTTGGTTTTATAGGGTCGCCTTATATTTTCATGCAACTGTTCAGAACAACCAGTTAAAGTTCAATTGTTTGAGTTAATCTGAAGTTAAAACGGGCTGCTGCTATCTAATGTTTTAAATAAGCCTTTAACTAAACATTTAGTCAAATCCGCACAAGTTTCCGCACTTGTCGTTTTATTTGACGCATGTTTTTTATGGGTTTACATGAGTCTGTGCAACAGATTCCGCCTTAACCAATTATTCTGCTATTATATCCTGTTTTTCTCTAAAGTGCTTCTCGTCGTTTAAGTCCCGTCCTCAAAGCATTAAGCTCGTATCACATCCGACTGCCTCACATGAGCTCAGCCGCATGCAGATGTCCTTTTATTTAAGAAATGCATCTCAAATTGACTACATTGATTTTGTCCCCTTTTTGTATTTAATAGCGGGTCGAATGGCAGCTCTTTTAATGTGCAAATTAAAGCAGTGATAGAGAACCAATGAGGACAGACCCCTAAATTCAGTGCAGACCCTCAGCTGACACAGGCCGCGTCACCGCCGGGTTACCCAATCACGTCCGCGCGAGCCCCTCCAGTTTCGCAGACACACTCTCAAAGTTTTGACTTCTTGCAGCAGGTTGATGAAAATGTTTTATTATCTTCCTCATCTTCATGTGAGAGACTCAGAAAGACTGTCTTTTTATTTATAGATTGCAAAACACCGAACGGGCAGCTTGAAGGGACTTTGTGTCATGTCCAATTTTCATCTTTCCCAAAATCCAGATAAAGGTTATGGATATTGCCGGAGGAGACGTACGTGAAGCTTCAGTTGAGCTCATTCGGGATTTTTAGAGAAATTTCTCCAAAGCTTTGACGTCGCAAAGTGTTTCTAAAACCTCCGTTTTGCTTTTTTTGATGTTATTTCTCGTTTAATATTCGCCCGCTGTCGGTGGTTCTGATTCGGCTCGGCTCGTTTTGCTTCTCGCGAAATATTTAGTTCAAGTTGTAGTTGTTTGGTTATGTTAGCGGTGGGTCAAATGGACGGATCTCGCCAGAGCGCTTTCCTACTCAACACCCCACCTTTAGCGGCTCTGCACAGCATGACCGAAATGAAAACGCCTCTTTATCCAGCCTACCCGTTATCTTCTACCGGACCGGCATCTTCCACCTCACCCACAGCTACCTCCCCGAACCCAGGTGGCATCCCTGTGTCTTCCCCGGGGATCAAATCGTCATCCGGACTTTCAGCCCTCGGATCACAGCAGTGTTCGGTCGCCACACCTCACGGAATAAACGACATCCTGGGCAGACCCTCCGTGTTGTCCCCCGGAGCCGCGGCCGCCGTTGCAGCATCTTCTCCGGCTGGGATCTTGTCTGGACTGCCCCGTTTCAGCAGCCTGAGTCCTCCACCACCTCCAGGGCTGTATTTCAGCCCCGGTGCCGCGGCGGTGGCGGTGGCTCGGTATCCGAAACCCTTGACGGATCTTCCAGGCAGAACCCCAATATTCTGGCCTGGAGTTATGCAAAGCCCACACTGGAGAGACGCCAGATTTGCATGTTCCCCCCGTAAGCAGACGATTATTGCAAAGTATAACTTTATGAAAGCTTGAGTAACTGCTCTTAAAAATGCCCTCATGTCGTGCATTGATAGCGTTTGTAGTTTAATCGCTGTAATATATCATCTAATGCTAAGGATGAACGCGACAACCACAACGCATAAAGCCATAATAACGTTTCTCTCTCGTTTCTGCAGATCAAAACTCGGTGCTGCTGGACAAAGATGGGAAAAGGAAACACACACGGCCGACGTTTTCCGGGCAGCAAATTTTTGCGCTGGAAAAAACATTTGAGCAAACGAAATACTTAGCCGGACCTGAAAGAGCGCGCCTGGCCTATTCTTTAGGAATGACAGAGAGTCAAGTAAAGGTAAAACCGACTTAAAACAGTTTATTGGAGAACGACAGAGAGAAAATGTGGTTTAATATCAGTATTATTAATAAATTAGTAACTAATAATAGATGCTTTGAGCTGATATGTGTGTTTGTTTCTCATTTAGATATTTAAATATATTTACATGAATGTTTTTAAACCCATTGTGTTTTAGTGTTTAAAATTTAACCTCCATTTTTACTTTTTATCAAAATACTACATATGTAACTACATTGAATATTACGTTACAGTTTATAGTTTCATGTATTTTAACAACATGTAAATGTATGTTTATTTTACTATCACATTTCAGACGCTTGCTGAGGAGATTTTGTGAATCTCTTACAGCTGCTTTGATTATTTTGACAAAACTTTTGGCCAGGAAAAATATTGTTATTGTTATTTCACATTCATCTTTTTTATCAATCTTTTTTATCTTACTATAATTTTAATGTGATGCTAATGATTCAGATGCATATGTGCATTTTCATCTATGTGTGAATTGAAACGTTTTATCTGCTTTTTAATCGCAAAGGTCTGGTTTCAAAACCGAAGGACGAAATGGAGAAAGCGGCACGCGGCTGAAATGGCCTCGGCCAAGAAAAAACAAGATTCAGAGACCGAGAGGCTGAAAGGAGCTTCGGAAAACGAGGAAGACGACGATGACTACAACAAACCCTTAGATCCGAACTCAGACGACGAAAAAATAACCCAGTTACTGAAAAAACACAAACCGAACTCTGCTCTTATCATTCACACGTCGGAAAACGAGAGCTCGTAAAATGGACACGGAAAATGGGGTGTGAATTGGGGCAAAACCCCTCAAGAAATGTCAAAATGATGTAGGCTACTGTTTTCACAATGTTTCAGCTCTGTGGATGCACAGCAGAGAAGTGTACCAGTGGACCAGCGTTTGCATCCGGATACCTTCAACGTTAAGACGACGGTACTCTTTTGTAAATTAACCGCGTTGAGTTGTATCTCATAGGATTATATAACTGTGAATATTTATGTGTAAAATATTTTCAATAGTTAACACGTCCGAATGGGTTCGGTTGGCTTCAGTTCAGTTTTTGCTTTGGCCTTTTGTGGTTTGCATTCTCTCACCATTAAGTTGATCCTTAAAAATAACCATCAATGACAATATAGAATAATTGCAGAATTTACCATCAATGGGAAAATACATTTACAGCCTAATTTTAGGCTCAATGAATTGATAACAAGTGTAAATATTTCAACACCAAACCATATATTTGTAATATAATGCATAGTGTTCGTCTCCCGATGTTAGGATGTTCCTTCATTTTTTCCCACGATTAATTTATGATATTTTAAGTTTGTAACAGTGTTTGATTCCTGCAAAATGCGCCCTGCAGGTTCGTGTGTATTGCACTTTTATTTAATAAACTGTTAAACGTACGGAAGATTTTTTTTCATTTGGTTATTATTAAATTGCCTACAAGTATTTTGTAAATAAATATTGGATTTCAACAAAGCTATGAAGCATTCATAAATATGCGGGCTGATAGTTTATCAGTCAATTTGAAATTTAGGTAAGAGGAGAGAGGCTTTGGTTAGAAGTTCTCCAATTATTAATCAATTATTATTATTATTATTATTATCAATTATTATTATTAGTTTATTTAACTATCATTTTAGCTTATCATTAAATGATAGTTAACAATACGTAATCTCACCCTGATATGTTGCATTTATTACAGAAGTTTAACAATTGCTTAAATTCATGTTCTCCATTTGATATTTCATAAGCTCTGTGTGAAGACATATTTTACATGATTGTTGCTTGTTTAAGACCCTCAACTTTCACAGTTTTACTCTATAAGAGGTATGGCTCGCATCCGATCACTGAGACACGCGGATGAAAGGGGCAATACTGGAGTAACTGACAGGTTTCATGAAGGAAGAAAATCGTCTCGGTGGCTTTAAGTTGATTTAGGAATAAGCAAAACGCGTCCTGGCGATTAGATCACTGTGTTCCTCTGGAAATTGGAAATCGCTCAAGCGATTTGTTCTCAACAAGACGACAGAAAATTTAATTTATAAGGCGAGAGAGGAGAGGATACAGCACACAGAGAGTTTGTACCTCCAGAAAACATCTCCACCTGCTAAAATGGGTGTTTTTGAAGGGCAGTGCGACCATTTTTCCACAGGTTGTCTAACCTATAAGTGAACCGTGAGTTTTGGAAGCGACACAGCATTATGCAATACGTTGCATTCATCGTTGCGGACAAACGTACAGTTAACATAACAATGCCAAATTTGCTTTCTTATATCAACGAGACTGGGATCGTTTTTTTACACACTTAAATGATCATATTTGGCGTATAATAATAATGTGTTTTTACCAAAACAACGAGTTTAATAATGTGGTCCTTTCATTAATCATACAGTTTTCATTCGTTCACTGTTTTGCTGTTTAAGTGTAAAATGATGGAACCGACCAACTTAATGTTTTTCATGCACGATAGATTTTGTTGCTCCATGCAAATGCATTTGTAATTAAAATGAAATATTTTGGGCTGCACTTATTTTTGGCACATTAATATTGTGCTACTTGTACTAAGGAACACCAAGAATAAGAAAATACTAAGGAATATTAATAATAAGAAAACCAGTATTTAGAAAATTGCAACATTTTAGGATTTTTTAACAAGCAGCAGAATAACTGATTTCGCAGATTCCTGTGATGTATTTGAAATATGAATTCCCTGGAAAATATTCCCTATTACAGCTTTTTAAAAGTCACTATAGTTTTCACAAAACATATTACAGTAAGCAAGGGGGTCGTTTGTGAGGGTGGTCAATGTTGGCAAAGCAAAACTATTTCTGAGCATATTTTTGCGTTTTTAAAATTATCCAGATTAAATCCAATGCACAAGATCATTGATTGTTTTATATTATATTTATAGATCATATTTTTATTGCCTATTAGATGTATTTACAATAGACGAGCTGAGGTTTTCCAATAGTTTTGTGCAATTTTGAATAAAACGTGATGATGAAAACATGCCTTTAAATTCGACGAACTTTGTGGGCGTAATAATTTTATTTCCACATTATTTTAACCGAGTTCACTTATATGAATTATAATTTTAATGCATTTATTCGTTCATCGTTGCGTCTATCAAATGGCGTTTATCCATCCCAACACTCCCAGCAGGATTTTGGCTTTCCAGTTTAATAATAACAGTAAGTGGGGCGGGTTTTCCGATGAGAGAATGTCGTGTTTATTTTGAGGACATACGTGTTGTTTTTACTGCATTATTTATTATTTTCTCAGGCACAATCACTGAAGATTTTCTTCAGCACTTCAGACTAATGAATATATCAGTATTTGGCTACATGTGTAGGGCAACGACCTGATGTCAATAACGTATCAAATGACTGTTGAGTGAGACTTAATGAACTCATCTGCAATAATTAATCTCTGATTGCTTCCCATTAAAATACATTCATGAATATGCTCATTAACTCGCTACTGTACGGAGCCTTTTCACTTGAGGACGTCGTGAAATACAAGTTAAGACAAAGAACTGAAACGTTTCTTTAACACCAACATTTATTTACTAAAGAAAATATTATTCTTAAAAATATTTGCATTACACGGGTGTTGGTATCAGATCTACACGACTGTCCACAATAGACCACATAATGTATTCAAGGAAATAATTGTGGCAAAATGGGGCATATTACAAAACAATGATGGCTGTAACTGCACTTTAATTTAAAGTTGTTCACTCATTTTAGCAACTTGTATTTTTCCTTTTTCTACCTTTTTAGGGACAACAGAACAGCTAATACTGCTAATACTGAACAGATAGTGTTACACTTCATGTGCACGTATTATGCCATAAACTGTAAATATGTTGAATTAGATCATTTATTTATTTGCATGATGTGGTAGCATGAGTTTAAGTTGAAAATGTTGTTTATTGTGACTACGTCAACCTGACGTCATTAAGAAACAGCAATAAAACAAAGTTTTAAGGGTGGGAAATAATTGCTTAAGGCAAGAAGTGGATATATACTGTTTTCCCAGTGTATGATGGTTAAGGAAAATTGCTGATGTTCCATATTCATCGTTCCCACAGGATTAACCTGAAATTCAATAAGAAGTCAATACGGTCACCTGATTATGCAGGAATGCTGTGGCGCTCAATGGGAACAGTGATTCAATGCACGATACCCTTCCACCTTAACTCAGCTGCAGAGTTTCATTGTAGACCCATTTTAATAACATTTTAAATATTTGCATATAAGGCATCTGACATAGGGGAGAGAGAATGATGGGAAGACCGAGCCAGGCTTGTTTGTTCCCCTGATCCGGATACAATTATGATCCATCACCGAGGTCCAGGTGTGGCGAACATGGCGTGTATTTCTCAAGGGAGAAATGTTAGCATCTGCTGAGTGCCTGCTGGTCTAGTGTTGCAACTGCACGTTTCCAGGAACAGCGCTGGGGTTGAAGCTCCTGGGTTAGCGCAGCTCTTCCATCAGACACTTGTTGGAAACGAGGTTAATTAGTTGAGGAATAACAGTTGTTTTCATGGAGGACATGCGCGTTTATTCCGTCTCCGTTGCGTCAGTGTCTCAATACCTGCGCAAACGCACCACGCAACGCGCATCATTTGCACCCGCCGGTGACGCTATCAGAGCATCAGAGGCGCTTTTTATTTTAATCCTTTTTCACCCCACATAGTTTCATCCATTGGCACTCAGTAAGATATCATGTGTGGTTTAGTGGTGAGACTAATTTGCGTGTTTTGGATAAAGACACCATTGATGTTCTCTCGGCTGAACATGTACTACAAGAGATTACATGCAAGACTCTGTCACAAGGCAAAAAATGAGCGATCTGGCTTACACGAGCCGAGGCCTTATCTCTTCCTCAGCCATTTGGAGGGTCCTGATAAAGAGTGTCTTGGGACCCCCTATTATGGATGTCCCGGCAGCGTCTCATTGGTCGATCCGGCGCGATGAGCTTTCTGGGATGTTTAATGCGGAATATTTTGTGGCGGTATTTTATCATCTAAATTTTATTTTAATCGCCACCCCCAATGGTTACATGCTTTAGAAAGCAGTTTTTATTGTTCACAACAATGCATTTGAATCGTTTTCCATGCGTTACATAATAGACTACAGAAAGCCTGTTTGTTTTTGCTTTTAAGGAGAATTATTTTTTATTGTCTTTTATTGTCTATATTTTATTGTCTGTATTTTATTGTCTGTTGTTTATTGTCTGGCTTAATAAAATTCACTGTAAGTCGCTTTGGATAAACGCATCTGCCAAATGAATACATGTAAATGTGAAATTGAACTACTATATGTGTGTGTGTGTGTGTGTGTGTGTGTGTGTTCATTCTATATGTTTGTGATAAGAGACTACAAAACATCTTTATAAGTAAACCCATGACTATTTAACCAAACGTTAGAAAAACGTTGTAAATGCTCAGGTGCAACAAACTATGGCCACGCCGCCAAACACAATTACCAATCAATGTCAATTGTACTTAAGGCCAGATTCATTTCTCTCTGACTTGGTAAGCTGTGCTAAACCTGTGCTGAACCTGTGCTAAACCTGTGCTGAACCTGTGCTAAA
>JBAJNP010013063.1:0-12579 GCA_036877545.1 Yasuhikotakia modesta | reverse complement strand
ATAGGAGCAGTAACCAGGCCATGTTAACCAGCCAGACCTGAGTCTGTATATACTCTACACCCAGAAAAATATACACAGATTTAATACTACAGAAATACTAAAAAAAAGCCTTCTGATTTGTAATTGATCTGATATGATTAAACCTTGCAACAAGTGTTTAAAAAAACATAAAAGCTTTTAAATTGAGCAAACTATTTTACTGTTAATAGTGTTTAACTTTTTTTCAGAGATAAACATATTTGCTTGTATTTTTTGGCCTACCTGCATTAATATTATTACCGCACATCTGCAACAATACTTATGATACAGATGTTCCTCTATTTGTCTCCTATAACTCACATTCAGATAAACCAGCCAGATCCAACTAATGAACTGCCATTACTTTCAAAATAAGATCCAAATACATTTTTCTGTCAAAACAAATTCAAAGTTCACTAATATGCCATAAGCAACAATTAACTGAGCACTTATGCTATAAATGCTTGAATATATTTAGATCAAGGATGCGGTATTTGATTTCTAGTGTCTAAAGTTTCATCTATCTTTACTGCATGTCTGCATTTGATATATTCTTCTGGAAGCACTCACAATCTCTGCAGTTTACTGGAAGATTAAAAACTTTAAAACCACCTTGCAATAAATATAATTTAGCAAAATTATAATTTAATTACGCAAAAAATAAAATGAGAAAAACATACGCAAAATTTGGTCGTGGTCACAGGAATAGGAATTATGACTCATTATAAGTAGGTACTTTTAAGTTATATTTTAAATATGTAGCAAGGCAATATGACACACACACAGTCATAATGCATTCCTATGGGCAGGAATTCAAACCCTTCAAAATGCAAGAGAAAGAAGTCAAAATATTTTCATAGTGCACTGCAGGCAGACATTTTGCATGTGTGATATACTATAGATGATGTGCTTGAGAGCTGAATTTCTTATATCTTCATCGATACAGTTATTCACACCTTCCACAAGGACTTGTCTTTAATGTGTGGCATGAGAGATATGAACCTTCAAAGCACAGGGGCGGGACTACATGTTCTACTCGTTACCAATGGATAGTTTTCAGCCATGAAAGCGTAGCGTCTCATTGGCTGATTCACTCAGATATAATCTTACATATCACATTTTATAAGACGGTGCCAGAACATTAAATACCTGCATAACACTGCAGATTTTTGTATTGCTTAAATGTTTTGCATAACTTTCTGTAACACGTTTTAAACTTGTGGTTTATCTAAGGCATAATAATGAATGATGGCCTGAGACTTTTGCCTGTTATAACTTTTGTATGCTATAAATAGTGGCGTTCAAAAGTCTGTGACCACATTAAAAGACACATAAAAGAAAATAAAGAAATGTAAAATTCTTAAATTTTAAGACTATTCAGTAGACACATTTGTATCCTACTGTATAATTTAAAGCCAAGTAAAAATAGCACCTCAACGGCTTGTCTATTTTAGTAATACTTTAAAGTAGGGTTCTCTGATGTCATGTACAACATCATGTATTAGTGATTAAAATAATAAATTAACTTTATGCTAACATTCTACAAATATGCTAACAAGGACAATGCCTTTATTCATCCTTATGCATTAGCTTGTATTAATTCCAACATTACAATTTGATTTTTTTATCCCTGTATAGTGAAATGTTTTTACTAAGAAAATGGTAACTTGTAACCAAGATATCATGGCATCTATGCCAACATACAATGAGCTACAATTATTGTCTAAAACTATTACATATAAGCCAGTATTGATCCAGCTAAGTTTAATAAGGCTATACGGGAAACACTGATCAGGCACAGGGTCACTTGTCCTCTGCAGTCAGAGCTTCTTGACAGAGACCCATTCTTGGCTGGGACCTTTCATCTCCCTCTTACTTCTGAAGGCCAGAGGACAGACAGTATATCATTTCAAAAAGAACAGAAAAGCTTTCAAGTGAGCATGTCCCTTGAAACATTAGCCAGACTGTAATTATAGTGTGGTGAGGATTTGAGCTTTGAGCTGGGCTGAAGATAACTGTGGTAACTGGGACGATTGGAGTTCTGCATCTCCTGAGAGAGGGAGAACATAAGAGAAAACTCCTGGGGAGTCGTGAGGGAAAAACTATTGAATGGATGAAGTTTGAGGTTAAACCATGTACTACCTCACAGTAGCACCAAGGTCAGATTTCTTTGCTTCCACTGAAGCACGCAAGATGTTCTTTGGAACATTCTCAGATCATGCTGGGAGAACATGGACAATTAGGTTCTGCACAAACTTGTGGAGTTCAGATCAGCTTGCATGCTGACATTTAGGCAAAAAGTAGACAATTTTGCAATTTTGTTCTGCTGCAAGCACATTTGGTAATAAAAAACATTGACAGAAAGTTTAAAATCACAGCATTTTCACTTGTGAACTCAGACTTTTGGATCCCATTTTAATAAAACAGGAAATAGTCCAACATCCAGCAGGTAAATACTATTTTAAAAAATAATATTGTGAAATGGTCACATGACGATGATCTGTTATATTTTTTGAGTATCGGGTTAACTTAGTCATACACAGACTTTTCTTAAACCATTTTAACATCTGTCTCACCAGCACTGTTTTTCAGTTTCAGAATCTGTGTATGTGCCTTTCAGAGGAGGAGGAACACACAAACGAATCAAATAAACCTGATGTAAAGCAGATGTTTGGGTTTGGTGATTAGGTCAGATCTCCATCCCAAAACTATTAATCCAGTATTCTGCTTTTTCTGTAGCTTTTCTATACTTTATATATGTTAAAGAAAGGGTTTAAATGGTAATGGCTGCAAACAATCATAATACACTCAATCATAACACACATTACACATCTTTAATACATGCCAATGTCAGTTCAATAATGAGTATCCATTTGTTACAGCTCAAGCACTAATTTAAAAATATGTCAGTACTGCTGTACTGCTGTACCATAAATAACTGTGGCACTATCATTTTTTTCTGACTGACTCACACAAACCTACAGCCAGCAGCTGCTGCCAAACTGCAGCCTTTGGTTTCTTATATAATGAGTTGGAGTGCATGTAGATGTATTAGCCATAATGTCAAAATTATATTGAAGGCAAGCTGTAAAATTGTGGAAGACTGTAAAAAGATAGTTGCCTCTTTTCATGTTAACACTAATAGACTGTGAATAACTAATACTGCAAGGGGACTCTAGTGTTGTAATAGGATTATTTTCTACAAAGATACTGTATTGCCTGCACCATACACTATAGATGATTTTAAAGGAACAGTTCACCCAAAAATGAAAATTCTTCCATCTTTTGTTCACCTTAAAGTTGTTCCAAACTTATATGACTTTTTTGTTGGTCATCAAACAACAGTAGCACACATCGACTTCCATTATACGAACACAAAACTACTGAGACATTTGCATTTAAAATGTAAAAGACTCTGTGGATTGCTGTGGAGCGGTAAGTTGACTGAAGCTAAAAGAAAACACAGAAAAATAAGTTGTACTATTGTATCATCAGCACAGAACAGTCCTTGACATCAAGTCAGTGTAGCAGCTGGAGGTGTCACATCTCATGAGCTTTGCAGTGAGGCTGTGGATCTCATCCTCTACATCTTTAGACCTCTTTAGCCATACAAAAGCTGCTGAGCTACTTTGAGCCTCCTGCAGGGTCGCTGTGCCATAACCCTTCCCTTAACATCCACAAATCACCCCTCTTCTGAACGACCTGTCATCCAGGCAGTGGTGAGATAGCATTTAATAGAAACCCCTTCCACCAGTTAGTCTGGAGATTGTGTTTGTTTTCTTTGCTTTGGCAGCTTTGTCGGTCATACCCTGTGGATATATATATATAAACATATACACACATCTGACCCCACTAGTGAAAATTTTATTTTTCAGTTTTTAATTTCATTTATTATTACAATTTAAGTAAAAAATTGACATGAATTCATTCATTCATATCATTGCATTTGTAATGTCACCATTTTATTGACAACATGCATTGTGCATTTGATTTGTGGCTTAGAAATAGTGCAGTTAACACTTTAACAATTACCTTGTTAAATTTCTCCAAATCTAGCTTTTTTCAGGTTAAAATAAAAAATCTGATTAGGAAATGTGTTACATGGCCTTTCAAAGGTCAGAGTTCCTGTCACTCATGTCATTCTGTGATAAGACACATACAGTAGGTAGAGGGTCTGTCATTGAAAGGTGCCCGCTGTGGCCTCTGGGTCACACAGGGTGAAATTCTTGCTCAGGTTAGCAGGCTGTGTCAGTTTGCTGGAGACTCTGGTGATGAAGGAGTGGACAGGTGTGTCTGTTTCACAGCTAGATTTATAAATCAGGCATGCAGGACTCATGGTGTCTGAAGGCTTTACTTCTGTGATCTGCGATTATTTGCAGGAATTAGATCTGATTTTGATATATTGATGAATGATTTCATATATCACTCTTAACTTGGTACCAGAAGACCAGTGACCAGACAAATATCTAGCAGCTGGACTAACACAGACACATAAGGATGTTTATTTTTTTTACATTGGGTGCGAATGCCACGCAGAGCACCTCAGCAAGTATGCAGCACTGCATACTGGAAAATCTTTTCTGGAAAATCACATTTTATCTGTAAAATATAGCTTAAATAAAGATTTTTACAGATGATTATTTCACTGATGAGTAGTGTCACATCATTGTTGTATTCATTATACATGGCAAACTACCTACTGCAAATCTATATACATTTATACATTTACATTGTTGAATGCATATTTTGAATGGTTTGCTCTCTGAGCAAAAAAAAGAGACTTTTTTTGGGAAGCCTGAGTGACAGGTGTATCATTTCCACATGCATTTATTCAGATTATTCGCCCTGTGGCTGAATTCCGACACACAGCAGGCATGCAGTCATTCAGAGCCATTAAAGGCAAAGGGGCGCTGCATGCCTGAATGCCACAGTGGAGCCCAAACTGACCATGCTCTTGAGCTTAAATAAACGCTTCCTCCCACAGGGTCAAGGACTTCTCTCGGTTTGCACTGCCAAAGGGTCAAAACCCCATTACCAGTCCGGCTCCAGAGGTCACGTAATCTGTCTTCATGTCATTGTCTTTGTGTCTGTATTCAGGCCAGTCATCTAGCTCAGATGTGATAACGCCCCCTGCTGGGTCAAGAAAAATTACCAACATGAATTTTTATAGTGATATTTACATCCAAGCTGTCAACATAGATGTGAGTGGTTAAAAATAGTCTATTTGAATTATGTCCATTATAATCACATCATGTTTTGTAAATGAATGTAAAAAATCATTGTTCTTTCTAACATTGTTCTCTGTAACTTTGCTGTGCATTGGTTGGCTGTCTGTGCAGGTTCTGCAGTACGCAGTGTTTTTATGAGAACGGCAGTGAGGTGCTTTTCCACGTAATACCTAATGCTGCGGCTTCTATATTTATCCAGCATTGTTTATATGCGATACTCATCATAGACTTTAGAGGGATGTACACATGAGCAGCCTGCATGTCGCCATGTCTTTGAAATTGAACACTGTTGTGTGATGTTGTTGGTAACTGTTCTTCAAACTGACAAGCCAATAAACAAGGGCCCTAAACAGGACATTTCAGAGTTGTCAAGAGATAGTTAGTACACATGGCTTTCACTACCTTCATCTTTAATGCATTAATTGCATGTCATCACAACAAACATAAAAGCAGGAGCCATTCAAATTAAGAAGCACAAAAGGGTTTTTTGATAATACCAGGTGACTGTTTAAAGTGACTGCTTAATTCCACTTCTATTTCATTACACACAGCATGTCACTGGTTATCATGGGTGAGCACTGGTGTACAGGGGTACATAGACAAACTGAGCGATTCAGCAGATGGGAACATGGCTGCTGAGAAAGAAGCTCCTGCGCTTCCAGAAACATCTGTATTTCTGAGGGCAATTCTATATGTTGCTGTCTTAACTTTTCTTTTTTTTCATATAAGACCCCCATTCCTGTTGCAGGTCCTGTTGCCAGCCCATGATAGTGTATCTCACTGGATCCCCTGATTTATGAGCCAGACTCATTTTCCAGATGCATGCAGGAAGTTCAGACCAAATTCGAAAGCTTCTCCAGGTTGGACATATTCTGAATGACACACACTCTTCCAGGTATCAAGTTAATGGCAGAGAGGTCTGTTCCTTTTCATGTCAAGCCACTAAGACCTTAAATGAGCATTAGTAAATACTTGCAATTTGAGCTCTGAACTGGGTAAAGTAAGTAATGTGTACCGTATTAGTCATGTCAGATTCATTACATATACATGTATCTGCCAAAACATTTAATATCAGATGCTGCTTGTATTTACAATATATTAAAATAGCTTACAATTTAACCTTATGCATTTACTGAAGGTTAATGTTCCTGATCATATTTTGCCTCATATTGCATTTTATTTCAAATGATCTGCCTCTGAAACAATTTTGACTGATGTTATGCCTCCCTCTCAATTTTCTGCTCCTTCCTTTCAGCCACCTGGTTCCATTTTAGAATAAATCTTGCTGCTCAACTGGTACAGCATGGCGCTAACAATGCCAAGGTCAGGGGTTTGATTCCCATATCAATTGATACAAATGTATTTCCCAAATGTGCTTTAGCTAAAAAAGTCTGCCAAAAGCATAAATGTCATGTTATGCAATGCCAACGTTTCTCTATCCAATCAATTCCGGATGGATAAAAGCAAATCCTGTTCTACATTTTCCTCTTGAATTGGATATTGAATATTCTGCTTTCCTCTGAAAAACATCAGATTCTAAGAGTATAACTCACAGGTGTAAATCATATAATCTGATGCAGTAAATGTGAGTTCATGGAAAAAACATCCTTACTTATCTTGAATGTACATTTTATGGTTTGGAGACAATAAAATCATTTTCTCTTGAAAGTATACTTCAAGCTAAATCAATTAAATATTCTTGAGAGTTTAAGTATATGGTGTACTTTGTGTAGTAAGCATTAGTATTTAGTATACTTAAAAGTGTCTATGTGGTAACCTTTTTTAATTTATAAAAGTGTACCTTAGAAAATTTGAGTACAACTATTTTTTCTGAGAAATGACATCAAGTATATTTCTAAGAAGGACATGAAAGTGGGCTAAAGAATTATAAAATACAGTTACATTGAGCACTTTGAATAATGTTCTTTTTTGTAAGGGTTAACACTGAGGTCAATTTCTTATGAAGGAGGAAAATAAAACAGCCAGGATCATAAACTCAGAATCACATTTGCCAGTTCCTGCCAGGCCTTTCATTGCCAATTAGCTGCTGTCACGGAAAACACTATCTTTAGGAAACATGCTATCATCACTATCCTGTGTATCTCACCTAGTGTATTCACACAAAAACAGGCACTTATTCAAGCATCCGTGACATTAGAGCTGGTTTCCCTGTTGTTGCTCTTGTTAACAGGGAAGCTGTCTTGTTCATTTCACACACTTCTAGTGATCTATATCTCCCTAGAGTCAAGGGTTCTCCTTTAATGCAGAGTATCAGAAGAGTGAGATAAGTGACAACCTTCTCTCCATAGCCAGCAGATACAAAGATGGATCAAATTCAAAAGTGCCTGAAGGGACTTACACTGGATGTAAATCATCCAGTCAGGGAGTCAGGGAGACATTTGTGGCCCAGTGTTTAGTTCACATGCTGCAATTGACTAAACTGTTGTGCTCAAGTGGGCAGTGTGAGTTTGAATTTGGCTTGCAATTTTTTTGATTCACCTGTTTGCGGTCATGCATGCTATTGCAGTGCATGAGTTGTAAAGTATTTAAACATTTTTCCAGTTTTTTGGCAATGTGAAATGTAAAGACTATGATAAATGTTTTTTTTTGCTCAGCTATACATCATCAAGTTTATATGTAAAGCTCTGAGATGATATTAAATTACAGATATTAATTAGTCAACACATGAAATCTCCACTGACTCATGACCCACATGGCACTTGCTTAATATAAACTGACATTTCAACTTTCAAAATAGTCGAGTGAAAGAAACAGGTTTCATCCATATCGCACTGAAGATATGAGCCAGTAACATAATTGTTTCTAATCAACCTACAACTGCTAAAGCAACCATTCAGCTTTTCAACAGTTCTATGTGTGTGTGTGGTACTGTAGTTTAAGTTGGGCCAGGGCCACAGTCACTTTCAGTTTGGAGCATGGGGTCACACCACACACAGTATGATTTTGTTTGGTTTGTGAAGTAAACTTTAATTGTTTTATCAGGAAATTATAAAATCAGAGCAAAACATGGTTGACAAATGACCTGTTTATAGACAGGCCCTGTCTGGGTGAGCATTTGTGCTCCAGACCTCCAGCCTTAACAGGAACAGGAAATACTGCAGATTGCCTGGGAGTTGACACTTTGCCAGCTTTAAATGCCATCTCTAAAAATATCCAGCAGGAATGTTCAGCTTGGCAAAGGGGTAAGGTCGGTGGCCCTCTGTTTGTCGCCACTCTGAAGGCCTATTTTGACATGACTGCCCCCTTTGAGTGCAATCCGAAACCCTTCCTCTGTTAGCCTCTCTGTCTCTTGCTTTAAAGCACTTTCTGCCTTAAGATTCTCCCTTAAGCGCTTTGCAATGACACCCGCCGTCAGGGGTGGTTTAAACAGAAGGGCGGCTATTCCCAGCATCCCAAGGGTGATCTCTTTTTGAGGAATCGGGTCTGGGAGAGGGAGACGCTCCATTGCCTGCTTGTCTGAGGTTTAAAAATACCTGGTAAAGGTAGCCATGCTGGAGCTGCGTGATAGGGGGCTGAGGAGGGGGAACATTTTGCTATGGAGTTATGACAAGGGCAGGACAGTTTGTTCCTTTTGAGGATTCCTCCCAAACAGCCTACGCACTTGTCTTGATATCAAAAGTCTTGATGATATTATATAAAGTATTTCCATGTGAGCTTGCATCAACATTATGGTATTTTGGCATCTCCTGAAGGAAATGCTTGTGATTTAAAGGCAGTATTAAAATAGTGCTGAAGTTCTGGTCAGGTTTTAGACTTTGATCCTGTGTAAACGAATACAGCTCCTTTGCCATTGTTAAATGCTAGAAGCGATACATAGAGTCACATATAGTCAAGTATAGGAAGATTTCACCAATCACATTTTTATATTTGTAAAACTGTAACATAAATCTGTTTACGAACTGAAGTTTAAAAATTGCTAATGAAAAATGATCTACAAGGCATAATTTAATGCAGTTTAAATGGAGGACAAATCAATACAGAGTTGCTTCACACACATTATCACATAGCCATAGTAAGTGAAACAAAATGCGAAACACTGCATATATCTACAGAATATAAAACTCATATTTTTATATAAGAGTTTGTAGAAGGATTTGTAGAAATTTTTTTAATTATGTGATCTACAATGACTAAACTAGAGGCAGTGCTGGTTAAACTGTGTGTGAAAGATGTCAGTCAACACAATAGAATACAGCACACCCCTTTGATAAATGATGTTGAGGGCAGGGGACTGGGAGGGAGCCACCATCCTGAGGAACAGAGGTTAAATGCCCCTAAACCAGAGCATAAACAAATTCACACAGCCAAGAGAACACATTGTACAACCAATGGATGTTTTGCATTATGTGGACCAACAGCATTACGCGTTACTTTCTCAAATATGAAAATGCTAATTAAATATATAAATAATCTCAGACACAACATATAAATGCCTGCAAAACCAGAAGCCCAGAGCCATAAAAAAGACACATAGCAAGTGAAGAAAAATGCTTTTAATTATGAAACATTCAAAGCATTATTGTTAAGGAATTGTTAAGGGGTCCAGTCATCACCAGTTCTGTGTTTGGATTGCGGAAACCAGGTGTTTAGATAATTCATTCTGTGGCTGCTGACTAAGAGCAGGCATGTCCCTTTTCCCAACATCCTACTGGGCCTGTTCTAAAAGCAAGACAGGCTATATCCTTAAAAATTGCCCCAAAAGAGCAAGCAGGGCTGGGGAAATCATTTTATAATTTCTCTGTGGTAGCGTAAGGAGCAACAAAATGGGTATTGCAGACTCAGCCATCCCTTCTGTTTTATAGAGGTCAGTACCCAGGTATGTATGTGTCTGATCATCTAACTACTTTGACTTTTTACTAAGACAACAATATATACATTTTAATCTGGTATAGTGTGCGTTTGTTGAGGACAGGACAGATTTGATGACATCAAAAGCAGTTTTATCCGAATTTCAAGGGTGCTGTGCTGTGAAAACAAAATAATTCAATTATCACTTGTTAATGAAGCAAGACTTACACAAGAAAGTAATAGTGACTGGTAATAATTGTGTACAACTGTGCAACAACTGTACAAGCATAAAATTGTAGGAATCTGCTGTTCATAAACACATTGGTTATAATGTGTAATGTTAAAAAAATTAATAAACATAATGGTGAACGCATCAGTAATTCCTATACATTAAAATCTAAATATACATGACAATACTTTTATATTCAAAGATACATTTCTAATGTATATTCGTCAACATTAATTAATAATCTATTCTTTCAATTCATAAATATTAATGATCTGTTCTGTTGAATTAATGATATATGAATGATTAATGAATGAATTATTTGTTCTGTTTGTTCAGTTCATGAATATTACTATAAGGCCATTACTGTAAGTTACTCTACACCTCAGCATTACTGTCCCTTGTCAAAATTCTACAGCATATGTTCCAGTTCAGTCTTTTGCTGCCCTCTGTTGAAGCAGGTACGTATAGCGATGAGGAGACATTAAGCGCTATTGACAACTAGGCCACGTTATTCTACCCTTACAGTAAGTGAGTACGCGATCTTGCATTAACCAGAAATCAATATATAAACCTAAAAATACATTTTATCTCGCCTGATGATGTTTGGTGTTTGAATGACCACGTTTGTGATCGCAGTATTAGTATAGTCTGTATTTAGGAACTCATTATTTATATGTATGTAATATAAGTGGTTATGTATTATAAGCGTGTAAGGAAAAGGTCCGTTCGTGCAAAAATGGATAAAGATTAACGCTCCCCGATGTAAAGGTCAGTAAAGTGACCTTTTTTTGTGATTTTTACAATGATTATCTATATCTTAGACACCTACAGATGTAAATGACAAAATGTTAATAGAATAAACCGATATGCAAAGTAATATTACATTATATTCCCATAATATATATATTTGGCCTGCGGCTGTTGATGCATTGCATGACTGCTATTGTGAATTGTTCCTGTTTGATTTCATGTCTTGGAATTAATGTTTTCCCCATCAGAGGCAGCAGCAGTGATCTAAAGCCTGCCTCCATCGACATTACGGTGGTACTGGATGCTGTAGTTTTTCCCTGGTCTCTATTTTTTTAGAAACAGCAGAGGCTCTGCACTCAAGGACAGAGAATAGGAATAACAACGGGAACTCCTCCTTTTTTGCGCTTGTCCGAGGACAAATATAATTTGTACATGACGCATTTGTAGAGAACAAACAGGTAAATATTGGCAGGAGATGCTGCGTTTATTTGCGCTCGCGTTGCATGCGAATACTTCCTGATGATTAGCGCGACGCGCGCGACACATTCAGATCGCTCCGTTATGAAACAGACGCCGAACAGCGCTCGCTCGCGCGGCAGACTGCTTTATTGATCATAACGGAAACGTTCCGGTTGTGTCGCTTCGCGTCTCATCCCTCGCTTGCAATGTAGATCGGGTGTTATACTGTATATAAATGCAGCGGAGTAAAAACAAAATGGGGGTGAGTTGGTGTGGGAGGAGCATTGTTGAAAAGCAATAATGTGACATTTGTGCACAAGCTGATCTTATTTAAACAATCCCATCCGGGTGCAATTTGCATATTAAAGTGAAAACAGTTAAGTTAAGGCGAGTCCTTTGATCTGTAGGCGCACGCGTCCCGGATTATGCTGAATGGCCTTGCGCGCACGTAGCGCATCCTTAGTGAATGTAATGCTGTTCATGTGCTGTTACTGGCAAGACACGGCATGTTGTTTTTTTAACGAAACTTTTTGGGGAGAGGAATGACGCTCTAGAATTAAAATGACACTGTTATTAAAAAAATGTATTGCACCATTAATTGTGGTTACCTGTCGCTGCAGGCTGTGTAGACCGTGGCGCGCACGGAACCCGAGTCCTTTAAGTTTGAGGCAGAAATTGTCATTTTGTATTAGTCAAACAAAGAAAAACAAACATTGTTCATTTGTTAGGCTTAAATGAAAACAGTGAATTTGAGCCAAGATCAACAAGAACTGATTAGAAAATGTATGCATAAGTCTTTCAGAACCTGTCAAGAACACATTTAAATGTATTTTCCCCAGTAACTGAAAAACCACAAATTGTAATTTTTTTTGTAATATTATTTTAATGACATTGTTTTAATGCTCAAAATGTTTTCCGGGCGTAAAGTAAAAAGAAAAACAAAAAAAAATTGTAATCTATAAATTATGTTAAAGAATTAAAGAATGTATCATTGTATTTATATTCCACTGTAGGTACTCCATCCAGTGGCACTGTGAGTTTAGAGGAGGTGGGTTCAACTCTCACACATTCACACATGCATATATA
>JBAJNP010013062.1:1866-12580 GCA_036877545.1 Yasuhikotakia modesta | reverse complement strand
GTGAGTGTGTGTGTCTGTGTGTGTGTGTGAGAGCAATATGAGCTCCAGAAACTGGCCAAAACAACATCCTCACATCACCAACAGCAGCAAAAACCAACCGTGAACATTCATTGCCCCTGTCAGCAGTGAGATGCAGTCATTTCACCACAGTTAGAGAGGGTTCCTGCTAACAAGTGTAGGTTGAAATAACGTTTCCCTAATGTTTCCATTAAAAATCTAAAATAGAAGGATTTATCTGTTTTTTAATTATATTTTTCTAGGTACATTCAAAACATGCTGAATGCTGAATTTACATTTTTAAAATTTAAAATGCTCAACAAACAACTTAAGAATAACAATTTTGATGACATCAAAGTTTTAAAACAATCTTGCTACTGCAAGTACATGTTTGATAACTGAGAAAACTTTTAGAGAACGTTAGCCAATGTTCTGAGGAGGTTTCCTGTTGACTGGAGTGTTTAACACACAGCTGCCTAAAGTGAAAAACAGCAGAATTCTGTACTGTAATCACATCAGGTTTAATTCAACCCATGAATTCAATTCTTGGAAATAAAACATTTAAAACACTTTGCTGGCAGTCAGATCAAACAATAAGCAGCGATGCTATGAGTGATAATTGCTGTCATTCAACAGTTGCACTGCATTCTGCAAACTTTAACAAATGAGTTTACAGACATACAGCAGAACTAGTGAGGGTAGTACAGTATGTCTGCGGCCCAGAGAATTTCCCTTCAGCTGGAGCGGCTAATTCAACAGCAGCTTTATCTCGGCAGAAGAAATGTTGAAATTGTAGCAGGAGCGAGTGATCGCCAGGCAATTTGTCCTCCGTATGCACGCGGTTGTAAATAAGGGGCCTGGGTGGTAATTGGAGGCCCGGGTGGAGACGCCTGTGGTGTAATTGAGCAGCTGAGGCGGGGGTTCTGGTCAGATGAAAGAGCAGACACATCCCCTGCCGTTTATTACAAACAGCGGGGGGCATCCCGGTTGCATCTCCTCGGCCCGCCCCTCGCTCACGACAGCGCTGAAGAACGTCCAATGACGCCGCAGCTAAGGGAAATGGAAAAGCGCGGAAAGACGCTTTGGCAACTTGAGGGGAGAAAGTGCAACAGTAAATGGTTTTGAGAGGAACAGAAATATGATTAAGGATCAGAGATGTCATCCGGTGATTGTTGTTTGTGTTCGGCCGCGTGTTTGTGGAGTTTGGAGGGTTTTGGAGGCGTGGCTCTGATGACATCACTGGACTGTAGCCAATGACAAAATGAGTCCGTTTCAAGCTGTTCAGGTTTTAATCACATTAAATGTGTTTCCAAATATCTGTGCAAGTGAATGTAAAAGATAAACACACACAGCTCGTGTCACTTTAAATGCTTTTCATCACATCACAGACACTGATAGACTGATTTACTATTTTACTGTTACAAACTACATCACATGATTACGTCACTCATTTCTTCCTACGTTTCTTTTTTTACTTTAATACACTATTAAAGTAAAACTATTAAAGTACACTATTTACTTTAATATGTCACTGTAATAAATTACACTGAAAACTGGAACACTAAGTAAATTTTAAGTTAAGTTTAGTTAACTTTACATTAAGTAAAGTTTACTTAATGACTTCTCATGGAGATGGTAACACTAATGACAGGTTATCTAAATGTTATCAAAAATTAGCATATTTTTATAAAAATAAATGTTTGTAAATTAGTAACTGATAACAATGTGTAAGTAATTTAAAACACTGACCACAGATAAATGCAGTGATTAGATCTGATTGGTTGAGGCTCAGAATCAGATTATTTCACAGGCGTCGTGTCTCTAAACCTGAAACACATGAGATGAATGAGATGAATGTGTGTGAGAATGAATGTGAGAACTCAGCAGTGACAGGAAATAACACATCATTTAATCACAATTAATCGATTAATCTGGTTTGACTCACCTGGCAGTGTAATGAAACCAGAGGCTTCACACGGGTCGCGCTCACACACTTATCATCCACACCCTTTAAATATTAAACTTATTAAATCACTTATTAAACTCACAGCAACACTGAGAAATAATGTCCCAATAGACACAGACTGACAAAATAAAATCACACTGAAACTTGTGTGACAAATAACTTTTAATACAAACACAGTTATTTAAGAGTAAAATCTCATCATTAAATCTCTTCTGAAGGAACAATAGAAAAAACCTTTTTTAGTATTTTCACATTGTCTGAACAGCCCTAGTACAGAGTTTATAGTGTTTCTTAAGTGAAATATCTCTGTTTCTACACCTTTACTGTATTAAACTTCAGTGTGTAAGTTGTCCTGTGGTGTCTGTGCTTCATGTCATGCATTTTAAGGAAAATAACCGATAACAGTTCTGAAATGTCAGTTTTTGTGTTTACCACACGCAGTAGTTTTATTTATAACACAACACAGTTATTAACACTGTACTGTAAACAACACTGTGACATTTCCTACTGATCAATGTGTTAATGACAATGTCTGCTGGGCCGCAGCGGGTGTGTGTCACATTCTGTGTGCAGTAGCATCAGTTACCAGGAAGCTTCTCTGAACATTCCTGCAGTAGCGTTAGTAGAACGTATTTAATGTTATATGTCATATGTGAAAAACATTATTCTTAGGTGTTGGAATAAGTTAATGCTGTTCTTAACAATGACATTAATGCAACCCTGAGCATTCTTGGAAATGTTCTAACAAACTTAACTTGTTAGCTGGGTAGTGTGCTGCCTACCTAGGCTGCACCTGACTGTAGGCTGCTTTATAACTCATCAGTCACATGAGCTGTAAGTGTAGCTCGTGTGTGTAGTGCACACCACAGAGAAAACTCACTGCTTTCACAGGACATCTTCACCAAACGCTCCTCTGTCCCCTGCAGCCAGAACGGGAGGACGAGGAAAGAGTTCCACCTTTCAACCGCTTAACTGGGGTCAAACACTCAACTTCCCCCAACACTCAGCTCCTGCGCTGACAGAGCCATTAGCGGCGCTCGGCATATGGACCTGTGCTTTGGTCAGCAGTGAGATTAGCAGCCCTGAGTTCAGAGGTCAAACCTGAATGACATCACTGTTCCCCAACTCCTCACTGAAGGCAGATTTAGGAGACGCACGGCTGAAGAAACACACCTGTCCTTTAAACACAGACAGCTGCTCACGGCCCTCCACTATCTCCTGTGTTCTTCTCAACTCACCCTCCGGCTGAACCAGAACCCTGTGAAGACAGAACCATGAACTCTGAGTATTAAACTGATTAAAGACACATCACAGAGTTTGCTCTTGTAAGATTGCTCTTATCTTACTGTCAGACAGAGTGAATTCACAATAAAGCAATACCCTAGAAACCACCAATAACAGCCTAGCAACCACCAACAACAGCTGAGGGATTAAAGAAACCACCTTTTCAGTTTATTAAATGAATTCAATCCAAACGGGGAGATTCTATAAAGATCATTGTGTTAATACACAACTAGTTATAAACACTAAAAGGACATCCCCAAACACACACAAACACAGTGATGTGTTGAGGATGACAGAGCACAGGTGTGTGATGAAGCACGTCTCTGTGGGAAGTGGACTGGAGCAGGTCTCTGTGGCTTCATGAATTGTAATGAGTTTAATCTGAGACGAGCGTCCCGCTGTGAGCGCCTCTCACGGCCGCAGCCCTCGTCTCCGGCCCGCCCCACGCCGCCCGGCCTGCGCCCTCAACCGCCGCTCTAATTGCAGTGATTCTGTAATCAGCTGCTAATGGCCCAAATCCTATTATGACAGAGAAAAGCCAAAGCCAGCCTGCTGCTCACCTCACACAGATTAGACACCTGAGACAGGAGAGACACACAGATCTGTGGTACATGTAAAAACATGGTGTGATGTAAAACAGGCTGTTTGTTTATTTATTAAAGCTGCAATCTGTAAATCTGTTCGGCTCTAAATATAAATCAGTTACTGGGCAAGTAAATAAAAGTTCATAACATTATTGTTTAGCCACACAGGACAGAATATTTCATACAAGTTTAAGCTTAATGCAGTATAGATGTGACCACATACCAATAAATCTGATATTAACACTGTTGACACGGATAACTGACAGCTGATACAAGAGTAAACGTGACAATCATTGTCTGTCAGTGTAACTGCAATTTACACCCTGTACACGTGTGTGTGTGTGTGTGTGTGTGTGTGTGTGTGTGTGTGTGTGTGTGTGTGTGTGTGTGTGAGAGACATGTAGAAATGATGCTTTCATTCAAGTGTTTGAAGGGTCACAGACAATGAAAGGTTCAGTTAGAGAACAGACAGCCGAGCTCTTCTGTAAAACACACACCAGCTACAATAGGATGTACAACTTATGTGTAAAAACATTTCCATTAAGTAACAAAAATGAGATTAATAACCTTTTATTAAAACCTTTAAATCTGTAAGATGGACAACAACCATAAGCCCCTCATAAGAAATATTTACATAATAATAGAGGAATAATTGGTCACATTTTACTAGTTTAATTTAGCTGGAGATATTTTAAGTCAGTCTTAAATGTAAACCTGTTAAATTTAGTCAAAGAACACACAGATCAATTAAAAATCAAGCAAAGATTTCAGTAGAGATTTCAGTCTTTGGTGTAAAACTATCTCTCTGTGTCCTCAGGGCAAACCAGGCTCAGTCCAAACCCTAAACGGCCCTAAACACGGCTCAGATAATCACCCATCTCTTCAGCCCTGAAAAGGGGCAATTTGATACATTAAGAGTGTGTGGGGTTTAGTGCAGGACTAAACCCTGATAAATCTGCCCTACAGAAGAAACTACAGCAGCTTAGATAATGAAGACAAGATCTCAGTGTGTGTGTGTGTGTGTGTGTAAGAGTGTGTAAGAGTGTGTAAGAGTATGTATATTTGTTTGTATATGTTTGAGAGAGAGAGTGTGTGTGTATGTTTGTTTGTGTGTGTTTGTGAGTGTGTACATGCTTACAGGTGTATGTATATTACATGTGAAAGAGACAGTGTAAAAATATGTTTTGTGTAAGAGAAAAAATTATGTATATGTGTGTATATGTATATGTGTGTGTGTGTGTGTGTGTGTGTGTGTGTGTGTGTGTGTGTCCTGTCTGCTTATGCTGGTGCACAGAGAAGCTTATCATTAGCATTCCAAACTCCTACCCGAGCAGAAAGTGTTCAGGTGGAGGAGCGTGGCGTTAATGCTGCTTTAACACTTCAAAAGACACACACACACACTCACACACACACACACACACGTACTGTCACCTGATTTTAACAGCTTAACACACAAACCTGAGGCTGCAGTTTAAAACACACAGTTGATCAATAGTTTCATGATTTTACAAACAAAATACATTTCTGCAATTTGTAGTTAAACAATTTGTCAAACACGTCTGTTTGGTTTCAACACATATAAATCAAAATATGGAAAGTAAACTTCAGTTTTATGTTTTAAACACAGATGGCAATAAGGAGGCAAACGTTATGGATTTTGCAGCTGTGATACATTTTGTACGAAATAAATCATATTTTCAAAATGAAAACGTTCCTAATTTATTATTTTACGAACGCAGACACAAATTAAACAACAGTAACGCAAACAGCAACAGAGTGTTTATAATAAATAGTGGCAGATGCTAAAACAACTTAAATATTCTAGCTGATACTGTTGTCACAACCCCTGTTCTGAACCACTGGCAGATTTATGAAGCGTTTTTTGCCGTTTCTGTCAACAGCTGACAACAACCATTTCCAAGCTCTGCGTCCGTGAATCCCGTCCGGCTGGGACGCATTAGAATGCGTGTGACACACAGAACCTCTCAGTTCACTTCATTCTGTTAGACCGTGTCAAATAAACACTGGCTGTCAGGGGCCGAGAACGGAGGGTCTTTATTAAATGTCCTAAACGTCGACTTCCAAATTCTCCTCAGAAGAATGAGTCTGATCGCCTGTGAACCAGCGACGGAAAAAATATATTCCGTATTTTCCAATTCCTACCTGCCACTCTGCTGTGAAGTCAAAGACACTAGAAAAAAAGTCTGTTTGCCAATCAGGTCGTTGCAGGGGGCAAACTTTCCCCACTCACAGCAAACAAGGTCCCAGACCTGAACAGAGACCCACTGAGATACTTTAAAAGCATTCAGCACAGCTGAAACAGACTAACACCTTCCTCTGAATCGGTGACAGGGGCAGCAGAGAGGGTCTGCTTCTGTTTGAACAACACAAACACAGACTGCACTGGGAACACACCAGCATCCCATCAGCAATAATGGTGTCGTTTCTGCACCATGACACAAAACTAATGATTTTTGTGATAGTTTTAGATCAAATGACTTTCTAAAACTTCTACTGCTCCTTTCTCTCCGCCTCCTCTCTGCCATTGGTCAGATACATGCGTAGTTCCACCCATCATTAAATCTCATAAATCTGGGACAAATGGATATTCATACAATTAAAGCTGTAATCGGTAACTGTTGCCTCACTATCGCCATCTCTGTTTGAGAAATAAACTGCAGGTGCGGAGACTGTTCTGTTCTGAACACTGATCTGTTATGTATTTGCTGGGTAAATGATCTTCATTATTTATGATGTAAATACATGTTTGTACATAAATCTTACATTAAGTCACAACATTAATCCTACTTATATCAAGTAATAATGTTAATACATTATTTAAAAACTGGATGTTTAAAACATTTATAGAACATTTAAAGTAATGTCAGTAATGTTTTGGTTACTTAATGGAAACGTTAGGGAAACGCTCACCCGGTCTCACTGAGGTGGATGAAGATCTTCAGCTTTAGATGTTGAGATGTTTCTTCTGTAACTTCAGTCAGTCTCATTAACAAACCTGTGAGATTAAACATGATCGATTTAAACTTACAAAACATGTTTTAATGTTAATACAAAGTCTTAGTTAGAATTCATCTTAATTCTGTAATTAGGTAAAGATCTTAAATCTGCAATACTGTAAAGAAAAGTAAACAAAGCAATTAATTCAATTATTACTGAATCTGAATATTTAGGATATAAAATATGAATATATATTTAGAATGGTACAGTATTATTATAACATGTAAACATGTAAACAGACAGATGAAAAGAGATTTTTATATTTACATTTACTCATAGATACTTTTATCCAAAGTGACTTACTGCACATTTAGGGTTAAAAATGTATTTTAAAGGTATTTTATTATTAAATGTGTTTTCTGGTAACCAAACCCACAACCTCTGTGTTGCAAACTCAACGCTAACTCAACGCTAACTCAACGCTCTAGCATCTAAGCTCCAGAACAAGCAGTTTCTCTGGTCTTCATGGATGAAGTCTATCGAATAAACCCTGATCCTGTGCTGTCTGCATAAATACATTTAAGTCTCATAAATAAATCAGTGTCAATAGTCGACTTACTCAGAGCGTGAAATGAGAAGCGAGAGGTCAGAGGTGAAGGGATCGTGTGGAGGGGGTGTCGGGGGCTGGAAGAAAGAAAAGGGCAGAGAGACTTTTGAAGGGGAAAGAATGGACTCAGATGGGAGTCTTTATCCACACACGGGTCTCATTAGCATTTAGTATGCTAACAGTTGCCAATCACTGCATGAACGCCCGAGTTTCAGTCTGTCAGTACGTTTCCCTAACGTTTACATTACGCACAAAAATTAAAAATGCTGTAATATTCTAAATGTGTCGTCACACAGCTCAGATCAAACAGGTGCTGAGAATAAACGTGACATCAAACCTCATTAGATCTCAAACATCTGCACCAGCTTCATGTTTGATCTGATGTGTGTGAGCTGCACACAACATCTCCATTCCTGATCCCAGCTAACAGGGAGCGTTCTCAGAATGTTCTCTTAATGTACTCAACAACAGTGAAACATTATATATCATGTATGTCAACAATGTTAAGTCATTTAAAAAAGTTACAAAATGTAAAATAAATGTAAACGTGTCACCAAGCAATAAATGTTTAGAGTTTTAACAGTTTTGTTACTTTACAAACATTAAAGAAATGCTTTCAGAGCCTAAAATCATTAGCTGGGGTGTCTGATGCTGTTGTTACTGTACAGGAGCAAAACCGACTGATGCAGGATGGACTCATTTACAGTAATTGTACCGTGTTTTGGATGCTGGCAGTCAACATCACTTGAATTGTCATTGTTGTTGAGTCAAGATTCTTGTGAAATGGTCCATTTGTGTTCTGTGGAAAAACAACAGCACAAGAAAGAACATGAACGTGAGGAAATGACCACAGTCATTTCATGTTTGCGTGCAGCGCTCCTCGGACAAATATTTTTAGACAAGGGGTTTGTCAAATCCTCTATTCCCAAATCCAAACCCTCAGGGCCACAGGGCACCCAGAAAGCAGAGGCCCTAACAGCCAACAAAGCCTCTGAGCCCATCAAATAGTTAATAATTAGATTAAAAGTTCAAATAAATGAAACACTGCGTGAACACGGAGTCTCTCGGCCACTTCTCTCTCTCTCTCTCTCTCAATCTTTCCCAGTCTATCTGTGTGGAGCTCTTTCACCCAATGCATTTTGTCCCTTCTGTGCCTTAGAAAAGCAACAATAGGACAGAAGACACAGTTGTAGGAAAAATTACTGCTTTACATTTTTCCACTCTCTCTCTCTTTTGCCTCGTTCTCCTTTTGAGGGTGCAGGAGAGGCCGATGAACAGAAACGCTGGTTAAAATGACAAGAGGAAAAGCTCTGGTAGTTAAAATTCTTTTTTTATCAATGAGAAACTTCTGTGAAAGTGGAGAAAGAAAAGAGGGGAAAGAATAAAAAAGATAAAGGAGATCTTTACAGGACGGGGTGCAGGCTGGGGGGCTGCTATTGTGAGAATCAGTGCACCAGCGTTTCTCAGACACGCATAGACCTGCTGAAATATCTATGAATACTGATGGACCCTCACACTGGATCATAGCTCACAATAACATCACTGTCTCATTCCCTCACATTAATAAGTTACTGGGGTCCCAAGCAACCATTGAAATTCTAATTTCCAGAAATATGGGAGAGAAGTTTTGAGTGCTTTGTTTAACGGCATCAAAACTCAAGAGTGACAAAACAAGTGTTTCCCTGTTAGACACGAGGGACAATCCATACAGAGAGCAGCAAACATCGAACCCTCTCAGAGCGCAGCTGGTGTTACGTGAGCGCTGTCACAGTTCTGAGTGTGTCTGAGGCCGTGTGACAATAATCAGGTGATGCAGTAACAGGGTTTATAATTCTGCCCCATGTCACACTTTCCAAGAACATGGAAAACAAATTTAAAAGAGAAATTCTGACTGGCTCACAGGCAGCAGAGAACAACAAGGCAAAATGCAAATAATAAAATGACTTTTGTAAATAAAGGTGTATGAAATAGGAAAGTATTTTTATGGTTTAGTGCACAAGTCTTGATGCAGGACAGAAATAAACTTCCGCTTGGTGAAGCCAGTCAGTCGATCCCGCCTGCCGAGTGTGTGTGTGTGTGTGTGTGTGTCTGTGGGTTTACTTGACAAAAATGTACCTAAATGTCAGCAAAACCTGTCAAAATCTGAGCAAAACATCCTGTGAGGGACATCTATATTTGTAAAACCAAAAAATAGTAAATGTTCCTTATGTTAAGGTAAGAGTGTGGGTTAGTGTTAGTTTATATTATTTACAACTAGCTGTTCATAAAAAAACAATAAAAGTGTATGAAATGTCCCCATTTGGACAGATAAGTAAATGTGTGTGTGTGTATTTAAGAGGGGCAGGGGTGTGAGGAGGGGTTGGGCGGTAAAACCATGTCCATCAGATGCTGCTACCGCTTCCAATTACCAGAGATTACAGCTAGATGACAGTCCATGTGTCCTGAGCTGAGGTAAATTGCAGGGGAACTATGCAAAATAACCACTGGGTGCATTTAAATGGAAAGTTTTACCAGAGACACATCATCATACAATAACTAACCTCTGCTGACACACGACTGCCTCGTCCAGCTTTACTGTCGCTTTAACTAAACGCGCCTCTGACGCCGCATTCCTATTTTCTGCTTCAGTTATATTTGTCTTGAGATAAAACAGACATGTGGTGAAATGGCCCTAAAAGCCATTTGAACAACTGTCTAGGAAGGTAAAATTAATGGTTAGAATTTTAACACGAGACGATAGAAGTCTGACGACCGTAGCTGACAGGGAACGTTGGCAGAGCGTTACCCGATGTTCTCTAAAAAGTTATTAAAAACATTTGCGCAGTAACGTTATATTTGTTATACATCAAAAACACATTTTAAAATAATGTTTTTAGAACCAGCAATAACATTAATACAACGTCTGGGAACATAAACCAACCGCACTGGCAACCACTGACTCTCATTGTACGGAACACAAACCACTGACACGTTTCTCAAAATATCTTCTTTTGTGTTCCTCAGAGGAATAAAGTCACACAGGTTTGGACAGACATTTCTGAGTAAAATGTTTCTTTAGGCACCTGACCATCTCCAGGAGCAGATCTGTAGAGAGACACAAAAGAATTAAGGTGAAGCGCAGCACATCTCAGCCTGAGGCCTGGCCGGGCAGCAGAGGAACCTGTGCTCATATAATGTGACAAGATCAATGCATTTCAATTCAAACCCCCTGCTGGTGAATCTGATCTCACCCTGTAACCCTGAAAAAGAAGCAGAGGTAGAAATAATCCACAGAGAGAGAGGGGGAGAGAGAGAGAGAGAGGGAGAGAGAGAGAGAGA
>JBAJNP010013061.1:0-12580 GCA_036877545.1 Yasuhikotakia modesta | reverse complement strand
ACACTGGAGTAATGGACACACACACACTGGAGTAATGGACACACACACACTGGAGTAATGGACACACACACACTGGAGTAATGGTTGGTTACCCCTTCAGACGCAATTGAAAAATAATTCCGCCAGGGGGCGTCAGTATGACTGGGTTTCATAGGTCTGGACTGAAGCGGTGGTCTTACGCATTAAAAACGGCCCCAACTCTATCCAGTGTTAAAAGTCATTTATTATGTTAGAGGCTTTTTCATTTGTCTGTGTGCTGAGTCATGCAGTCTTTATAATTTGTTTCATTTGTTTTCATGTTTTATTGGAATTACTTTTGCTGTCCTATAAGCACTGTATTAAATGTAATAGTTGTATTCAGTTGTGCTAAATAAATAAAATAAATAAAATGAATCATTTTGAACCTGCAGCCGTGAGCCGAGAGTAAATGAGTTTGTTGTGCTGGATAAACAGAGTGTGGAGCACAGAGACGTCTCTGTGTTCAGAGGGAGCACAGGTACAACAGGTACAACAGGTACAACAGGTACAGTTAGTGATGCTGTCAGATGCCCATCATCCACACCTGCATGCAGAGATGCCAAAACACAAAACACAGGCTGATCATACACCGCTAACTGAGAGCTGATAAAGTAATAATACACAGAATAAGCGGAGTTAAAGAATCATGTCATGTATAGTATAGAGAAAAATCATCATATTCACACACAAGTCCATTTTCAGAAACATCAGATGATCTTAAAACCCTAACCAATAAACCTACATGTAATGAATCTATTTGACTTAACTTTGATTTATGGGTGATAATGGAACAAGATATTTTCCAGATTGGTCGAATTTACCCCAAAGTCTTAAAAATGGCGCTATGATACATTACAATACAAATGTGGTCCGTCCAAATGTAAGCATCTCATAAACTGATTCTGAGCCTTTATTTCTAAACCCTGAAACATCCAAAACCCACATCATTGTAGTTGCTGTTAATAATAAAAAAACACATGATGATCAAATAAATGTTCTGAAGAAGAAGATGATGATGATGATGATACAAGTGGTTGTGGCTGAAATGCTGAGATACCATCAGCTGGCGGCGACACGGACGCGCACCTCGCCATCCGCGCCCTCGTCCCTCCTTCATGCCCCCTCTCTCTCTCCCTCTCCCTCTCTCTCCCTCTCTCTCCCATACACCGCGATCAGTTAACTGAGGGGACTAAGAGAAAGAGGGAAGACATCAAGTGAGTGAAAGAAAGAGATAAGAAGGGAAAGGACGCGCTGCTCATTGTCAGCACGGAACTCATTTTGATCGCGACTTTTCGTGGAGAGCATCGGTCCACAGACGGGGTTCGTCGGCGCGGCGGAGCAGCAGTCATGTACCTGAACCGAGAGGACGAGGACGCGAGAGGTGAGACGGACGCACGCAGTCAGACGTCATGTCTTACTTTGCTGGGGTGCTCGCGGGTGCCTTTAGGGACGCACGCCCTTGAATAGCAGGCGACGTGTCGGCACCCGGTACCGCTCATTGTACGGGTCAGCACCGTAAGGCTCCTGTCATTTAGCACGACCCAGTGCAGATCTGCTTCTTTTCTCATTCATTTTCTCCTGCTGTTATTTGCCAAACGTGCAAACAGGTGCAAACGCGTCTGTCTACGCATGCCACCAATACGCGCACCGCACGCTCAGACTGGCGCAAATCTAGTTTATCCCCGACATCACTTGTTGTGTTTCATTGTGACAGAAAACGCATTTACCCTGATGTCTTCATCCGTGCACGCGCAAGGTCATCCTCCCTCATCACACAGTCATGACAGGTGTCTGCGCGTGCGTTTGTCACAGACGTACCCGTGGCAGAGAGCGCGCGTCCCGGCTTGTTTCATACACAGCATCGTGCCAAAAATGTGATCGGAAGCAAAGTGGTCACTTTCTGTTCATGTACAATAATAACACGATAAGCTGTGTGTTCGCTGGCCTCCTGTTGCGCGCTGTGGTGTTTGTCAGGCGTTAACATGTGGATCCTTACGTGTTACGTGTAAACAAACTTGTGACATCACGAGCGAAAACAACCATTTGACGGCAAATGATAGTTATGCGTACAGTGTCTGTATAAAGAAATGCGCGTTCATGGATATGAACATGTATTTGACACACGGCAGACGCGCGTGTGACACGTTGCGGCTCTGATTGGTCGACGTGTGGCCGGATGGCGCGTTTGGCGCGTCTGTTTTCCCGCGCATGCCGGTGCTTCCCGCTATAATTCCGCGCGCGTCTCAAGGTGGAGCGCGCGAGCCCGAAACAGCGCCTGCGTTACCCTCCGCGCCCTGAGACACGGCGGTGGTGCAGATTGAGGATATTTCGGAGAGGAAAACCCTTCAAGAAATCGGGAGACTCGTCGCGCGCCCGGAAGTTGTGCGACGGCGTATCGCTCATGATGTGAAGAGATTTTAGGTAAGAAGTCAGATCGCCGGAGTCTCTGTTTCCTGCTGCAGCCGTTGTCATGACGTGTAAACACACAAGCAAACGCAATAAAGCACAGGCTTTGGTATTATTTAGTAAAGAGAAATAATTCACCCACAAATTAAAATAGTTCACACGTAATGTAGTCTTAAACCTGTAGCCTATGTTGTCATGTCCACAATAAATTGTTTGCTACTAGTGGCAACATGAAATACTTTATTTAAAAAAGGGTCAGCTGATTTACATAATGAAGCTAGTTTTGGTTTTTTTAGCATTTTTCCTAGGTACTTGATCTGTTGAAGTTTATTGATCTATTAAACAGTTGCAAAGACCTTTTGTGCTTTACAGAAATTGATTTTCAAAAATACACACAACTGGACTGGAGTATTTTCTGTCATTCCTCTTTGTAAATGCTCTCAGGCTGGGGACCGATGGTGGGCGGCCATTTTGAGTCCCTGCAGAGACGTTTGATAGGGTTCATGTCAGGGCTCTGGACCCTCACAGAGTTGTGTCTCACCCACTGAACCTTCAGCTCTGTCTGAGGTTCTCAGTCTCTCTGTTCTTCACTCCATTCAGCTTTCCCTCAACCCTGACCAGTTTCCCAGTCCCTGCTGCTGAGAGACACCCACAGCATGATGCTCCACTGCTGGGATGGTATTGGGCAGGTGATAAGTGGTGCCTGCTTTCCTCTTGGCATAACATTTCCAAACAGTTCAATCTTGGTTTCATCAGACCAGAGAAACTTGTTTTTACAGTCTGAGAGTCCAAATTGACCATCACGTTCATGGTCACATCCCTTCTTCTTCTCTCCCAGTTGCTTAGTTGGCCGGACGTCCACCTGTTGGAAGAGAGCAGCTTGTGCCACACTTCTTTTGTTTAAGAATTATGGAAGCCATTGTGGGAACCTTAAGTGCATCAGAATTTGTTTTTTAACTTTGGTCCTTTTGTAGTCTCTAATACTTTTGCCAAAGTGGTATTTCAGTTTTTGCTTTTTAAATAATAAACAGACATTTATAGCAACCTGTTTTCAATTATGGGGCACTGAGTGTAGATTTCTGAGAAAAACAAAATAAATTTAAATGATTGTGTTTTCATTGGATGCCTCTGAATTAAGTGTTGTTACTGCTAAACACAGTAGTAAGTTTTAGTTTAATTGGTGGAAAGCGTTTAGACATTGGTCTTAAAGGATTTTTTAGCAAAACAACTTTTCTATCGCAGTATATGAATAGAAAATAAATAATGCTAATATTTGACATTCAGAACAGTGTGCTTTTGACTGACAAAAGCGAAACGGCAGTTCTGCGATCATGACGACATTTTTAAGGACAGCTGAGAGTCAGGATCCCATGTGGTTCCCCTCAGTGACCGGCCCAGCGGTGCTTTGGCAGTGTTGGTGTGCAGTCGACGATAAGAACATGTATGAGACACTGAGGAAAGTTTATCTTTGACAGGCAAGATTTTAATCACATCCGATAATTTCGCAGCCCTTAAGCCGTATCGTCTGCTTGTGCGTATAGACCACCACACGTGATACCACCAAACTATAATTCACCATCAAATTCATGATATGGATCAGTAACTACTTTTATAAACCCTTTTATGTACTCACAACCGAATGTGTTTGATGTTTGGGTAACAGGACTTGCATCAGACTGCTTATAGCAGAGGAGCTTTGACATATTGCAGATTCAGGACTGATGCAGAGCCGCCTTTAGGATAGTAATCTTAATGTCATTGGCATTCCTGGCGTGTTCAGATGTTGTAGCAGCAGCGTGATAGGACAAACGCCACCAGAAGGTCAAGTGATGGCCACAAAGTGGATGGTGGAGGGGTTGTCAGAGGACACCTCTGCAAAGAGAGCGTGGAGAGACGCAACGGTGGTACAGGTGCTTTTGGAGGCTTGCCAATCACTTCCCCTCAGATTGGAGTGACACTGTGATTCTGTAATGCTTTTAGCTTCCATCCATGATCAGGGCCAGAAGAGGCTTTTGCATTTGGAGGTTGATGCATCCAGGCTGAATTGCTAAATTTCCCATTTTTGAAAAATCACTTCCCTAAGAACAGAATAATCACGTGTTCCAGAGAACAGTCACCATCTCTGCTCAGCTTGTGTGGGCCTCTTTCACTGACTTTACATCTGAGCAGTGGCATAAATCACTACGTTTCTACATAGCCTGTCCACAAACATAACATCTTATTTGTTTTTTTCTTAAGGCCCTTGAGTGTGATGTGATAAAGTGCTTTCAAACTAAATGCAAAATGATCACCTCCGGCTAATTCATGTCTGTAAGATTGATGACAGTGATTGACAGTGAATTTCACTCACACAACGCACCATAATCTCTGCTGATCTGTCCTCCTACTTTCACAATACTTCAACATTAGCATAGTCTCATAAAACCACATGTAAATGATATCTATAAAACAGAAATAAAATAATGACTATTAGCAGCAGGAGCAACACAGACGAGTCTATTGTTGTTTATTGTCGTTATGCAGAAAGAAAAGTCGATGATATTTTGACTTGTTCTTGAAAGAGAGAAATACAGGAACAACATTGTACCATCACTATATAAATAACCATGACTTGAAGTAATGTCAGACATGTCAGAATGTGTTTTCTAAGAATATTAGCAAGTGTGTCATTTAAAATTGCAGAGCATAGAAAAATGTGTCAGCACTAATGAATATATGCTATCATTTACATTATTCTCAACAATAATGAGACGTATAAAATATCAGTAGTATAAATATACATTATTCTCAAAATTGTCTCGTTCTCTTCTGCATGTTTAATGTAGGAGTTTCATTCGTAGTCAAATTTTGTTCCTCAGCGCCACCGTCTTGCAGTCTTGGGTAACAGCAACAGCTGTTTTAAAGCTCAAATCCAACTGGACGACCCATTTCTTTACCAGGCAATGAATAAAAATCGACACTGCTAAAAAAAACCTGTTTTGCTGCAGGACGATTGATTGCGGCTGGTGAAAATATCTAAAATAATATGTCAGGAATCGCTAGTTTTGATTCAAAAGCTTCATTGCGTTAAACAGTCTCACGTTGTTCCGTTCCTCAGCCAGTGACATCACTGGGTCCTGGGCAGGTGTAAAAACATTGAATGAGGTGTAATGGGGCCAGATGTGGCCTGTCCTGTCTCAGCTTTATGTACCTTTAGCTAACTAATAGACCTACTTGGTAAAGTATCATAAACATCTTATCGCTCAACCCCTCAGCGGTTCCCACTTCTATAAATCTGCAGACATCCGTGTGATTTAAGGAGCAGTTGTTACGGCGATCACCGAGTGGGTGCTGAGGTTGAGATAAACCTGCCAGTCTAGGCCAGACACTAAAAGACTGAGATGACAGAGATGAGATGGCGAGAGAGACTGGGAGAGAGAGGCAGGTTGACCTTGCAGTGTGTGTACATCACGTCTCGGCGTAATTGCGTGTTAATGGTTGTTTCCAGTGGTATTGTCAAAGGTCTGGTTAATATTTCATTCAGAGACGGCGCATGAGACATGAACAGCTGGAGCAGCACAATGAACAGAAGGTGTTGAGGGCTGTATATATATCACACCAACTGTAGACATTCTCCAGTTCCAGGTCAACTTGTTTAAAGTTAACTTGGTTGGTTAACTTGGCACATATATATATTTGAACTCAAACACTGTGGTCACATGATCAGATACGCAGCTGTGCAGGTTTTAGCTACAACAGCTTCATTCATGGCTCATTCAGTATTTATGGTTTTTATTCATTTGTTATGCATGATTTGATCTTCTGTTTGGCAACCGGCAATGTCCCAGAGTTTAGTTTCAGATTTTTACACTTTGAGTTTTGTGGACAAAAATTATGTATCTGTTTTATATCAGTTACATACATTGAATAAATCTATATAGTTGTTCCATTTGTCACTTCTAAGAACACTTGTTATATTAAAAATCAAGTAAATTACCATCATGCTTTGTGTGCTATTAAGTGCTATCAAGCTAATGTAAGCCTGAGACGAGACGCCTACTGACTGACTGTTGTAGCTGTGGAGTTCTGCACTCATTAGCTGTCTGAAACACGTCTGACGGAAACGCCTGTGGTGTTGAGTTGTGTTTGAACTGCTGGAATGAATGTATGTGTCTGACGCTTCTTTCCAAATGGACAGAACATCTAAGTTATACAGTAGTTCAGTACATCTGTTCCCTGGGCTCAAACCCACAACCTTTTGCTCAATGCGCTACCATTTCTTTAATAATATTCACAAACAAATTAAAGCTTGCACAGAACAAAAGTTTACTCTGCAGTATTTACTCATTTTAATATTTTTTGCTTTTTGTGAGTTTTTATGTTTCTCAGATGGCCCGACTTCCATCTAAATGTTTAGTTTGGGCAGTGAAGGTGAAAATTAGTAAGTTCATTTACCAAGATTTATATAGCAGATGCTTTTATCCACAGAGAGGATTTAACATTTTGCCCTAAGAGCCAACAAACCAAATCTACATCCTACATAACATTAAATAACAATCATTACAATCATGTGCTGGAGACACAATACAGAGGTAGAAGAAGAAAGTTTTATATTATACACGAACAAATATAAAGATGAACCAGTGCTCTCTCTCTCTCTTTCAGTAACTCATAGGACACTTGTTGAGTTCATGCAGGTCTGCTGTTTGTACACAACACAGAAGCTGGTCTCTGGTTCTTGTGCTGAACTTCTGTTGTAGATGAAACACTGGGTGAACCATCAATGACCAACAGCTTAGTATAAAACCTAAAAATCAGTGTGACATGCAGTCAGTGTTTAGCATTTACACTGCAAGTACATTGTGACACTATTAAACGAGGCCCTGAAAGAAACTGTCTGCAGTGAGACACCCTCAGCAGTGTGACATCTACTGGAGTGATTCAGCACGGAAAAAACAAATCCTGTTTATCTATCTTCACCCCTTCAATTGATTGTGAAAAACAACAGAATTTGAGTGTTTTAAGACTATATTTTAATACAGTTATAAAGAAAACATTCTTAAAGGACCCAGATCTATAATTTGCATGCTTGCCATAAAATTTGTTGGCTTTTAATTTTTACATTTACTCATTTGGCAGACGCTTTGATCCAAAGCACTGAAATCAAGGTACACATTTTTTATCCGTACTTGTGTTACCTGGCACCAAACCACAACCTTTGTGCTGCTAACACAACGCTCTACCAGTTGAGCTACATGAAGTAAATTTTCATGTTTTTGTTTTTTGGCCATGTAACATACACACAGTCCAACATGCAGCTATCAATTAAGTATAAACATTTTTAAAATGTAAAAATTTTTTTGTGTAACCTCTGACATCAATAAACTTCATCCCATACAAATATTTAATGTAATGTTCTTAAGTTCAGTACATTTCTCTCATTCATTATCCAAGATCTGGGCCTCTGGAGCGGACGATGAAGATGATGAGAACGAGAATGATCTTCAGCTAAGTGCTAGCATACATGTGTGTGACGTTACATAACTGTCTGAGTCTGGGATACGTTTATGTTCGCAACTGAAGTGAACTGAACTGAAGTTTCCCTCCAGTGTTAAACTTATTATTTAACAAGTACATCTGCTTTGATCTATATGGTTTATATCAGATGTTTATAGTGGAAAATAAATTTACCATTACAGTTTCTTCAGAATCCTATTGGGAAAGAAAAAAGTAACACATAGCCAATAGACAATTCACATTAAGTGACATTTTAAATTGTTAGTATTAAGTTAAATCATGACATTTGAAAAAACTTAAATGTATTTTACTAATGAGGAGAAAACAGAGAAAGCAGAAATGATTAGTTTAAAATGGGACTGATGTAAGAGAGACATGGAGAAGAGGAGAAGAGATGAGATGGAGGGCTAGTGGACTGTCAAGCATGTGCTTTGGAAAGGAATGAGAGGACATTTTCAGCCGGTGAATTGTGTCAGAATTCTGCGCGCTGTATTATCTGTCCATTCTAGGAAACATTTATCATGTCAGGAACGCTGTTTAAATATTTGAACGATCTGGCCTGAATAATGTCTATGTCAGAATGAAAGATCTCGTTCTTTATGACATCAGACACACCCACACTGATGAGTGTTTTCTGTCAACATGGTACACGAGTTCTTCACCCAGAAGTGACAATTGTGTCAGCGTTTGCTCACCCTGTTGCTCCAGATCCATGCCACTGAAATGTTTCTCTGACCTACTTTCTCCAAAAACAAGAAGGGACCTACAGACGCAAGGAAAGCTGCTATGAAAAGTAGCATATGCAGCCTGTGCTGCTGGGAACCGGTGCTTTATTATTAATGGAAAATAGCAGCATTCATTTTGTTTAGTTTGTGACATGAGTATGTACCGGTGATATTTTAGTATCCATGATGTCAAACCGGGTGCAGTGCAAATGTACATTCCATGACAAACAGAGCAGCAGTCGCTGGGTTTGGAAAACAATTACAGCAACAAAATGTGATTTTTGGTGTACTGTTCCTTTAAATGTGCAGTGCATTCTGATGCCTGTGTGATGGTGAGGGTTCAGCAATGATCTTCAAAGTAAAATAGTGAGAATGGAAATGAGCTCATTTCAGCAGCTGATCTGAAGACCAGGCAGAAGGAGAGAAACAGAGAGAGTGAGAGGTCAGTAAATTTCACATAGATGGCAGTAAGTGACACAAGGCTTTGACACAGGTGGGATTCAAGCAGCGGTTAATACAACAACACAATAAATATCTTGTTTTACAATAATCCAGGAGTGACCAGGTGTTTTATCAGTGTTGTGGTGTGTTTACAGGCCAGGGTTTCTAACACAGTTCTGCTTTATCAACCCCTATAACTGTTTTAAACTAGACAAAAATACTGTTTGGACAGCTTTTTTTGCTAACTGAGATATTATTGATTATAATGTCAGTCATTAACTGCACATTGTCAAATGAACAACCATGTAGCAATTATATTAATTGACAAAGTTTTAAACATTTTAGGAAGTTTGTCTGCGTTGTCAAACAGAAATGAGCTGATCTAACAAACATTTTTGTTGCTGGGTGAAAGTCTCTTCATATCAGGTCTCCACACAGCAGTCACTGTTGCTATGTGAAGTGATCTATATATTACATCATATATCTAAATGATATTATTTATGTCATCTTCTGTGGAAGGCACAGAACCAGTAAATGTGTGTTCGCTCCGAATGCGATGCTAGGCTGTCCTACCTGCCCGTCAAGCAATGTGTGCGTTTCTGTCTTTTGAGAGCGTTTTAAAGAAAGGACAGGATCTTATGCTCCCAAGGCTAGGTTGCTATCGCTAGCCTCTTTAAAATAAGAACCTTTGACTGAATGATTGTTAAGGAATCAAAATGGTTCTTTCATGGCGTTGCTGTGAAGAACCTCATAATTTTTGAAGAACCTTTATTTTAAAAATGCAGTTTTAAAGTAGCAACATGTTGTCCTGGAAATATTGTAACATTCAGTGTCTTTATCTCAGAACAGTCATACTGGAAGCTCCCACCTCAGGTACAAATCATCTTTATTTCACGTGAATGTTTGTGAAGAATCATTCATGGCCGCATAAGTAAACGGTAGAATACAACAGTAACAGTGATGCTGTCTTAACAATCGGCAGAAATAATGACATCAAACAAATCTCTTCCTGAGGGAATACAGTCCATTAGTCTAACTCATCACACTGACTAACTAGGTGATGTTGTAGATATGTAGACGTGGCACATTAATACAGAATCAGCTGACATGCAGCCACTGTTTTTACACTTACTGTTCAGATCCAATGAGACTGTCTGTGGGTAAGATGATTTGGGTGTAATATTAACATTGTTAGCGATTTGAGGTGAATTTACACTTTGTGAAGATCACTGTGTTATATGTTTGAGGACCCAGCAATCTAAAACTATGAACTAGAGGTTGAAGAGATAATTTATTTAAATTTATTCAAATGCTGGAGCTTGTATCAGAAGCACAGGGATTCAGAGAGGCTGTTAGAAATTGTCTTGTTGCCTTGACAAACCTTCATCTGAAAGTTTAAAACAATGACAGTGTGAAGGATGATGTGATGTTTGAGTTAATGAAAGGTCATATAAGCCTTGTGTGCTCATGTACTGCTCCTGCTGCAGTATGTGTTATGGTGAATTATGTATTATTGCTGCTCCACATATCGGCAAACGTTTGGTATCATCTCCAAGATTCTTCTGAGGAGAAGATCATGAGCGGCTCCAAGACCGCTGAGAACATGTACTACACACACACACAAATGAGACATGCATGCACACACAATAAGAACAAAATACGAAACATATACACAGAAACAGATGCACACACACTCAGCTCTGTAGGAACAGATGGTGAGATGCATTTATTCTCAGACAGACTGACAGGTATGGCAACACAACACACTGTTACAGAACAGCACACTAATGCTTAAACACTGTAATAACCACTAATGAATGAGCACTCAGTCAGATATTAACCTGAATCCATTGCTGCTTTGTATGTTTATTTATTGTGTGTGTTTGTGAGAATATTACATAACATAATAACGTAACATTAATAACGTAACATTATTTAAAGTGGTCACTTTTTAACGCTGTATTTAATCATGAGTGTTAACACCACAAAAATAAATGTTATGGGGTCCAGGCACATACAAAACATTGTATTACTTAAAGTTGAATGCATCTATCTGGTGCATTTTGAGAGTAAAATTACGTGACAAGTAAACAAAATTGTAAACAGTTTTGTGCTTTAGCAGTAGTTTAATCATTGATTGTATATATTTGACACAAAGGTCACAGAGACAACAGGTGGGCAATGAAATAGAGTTTATAACTCAGGGCAGTAAGTTAAAAGTTCAGGCCGGTTTGTTGCAGTTTGTGCGTGTGAGTGCTGCAGTGACACTCTGTTAGAGAGTTCATAAGAACTGTAAGAACTGAGAGCGTAACAACATTTTTACTCAGCCCTAATGAACACCCAGTATTAACTCTTTACCCTTGGATAAGTGTGATCGGATAACCCAGGTTACTTTTATCTGGGTCTAGAGTAAGCCTGGGTGAACTATCTCAAGTGTTAAAAGCCCTCGGGAGGGTTCGGTTAAGAGATTGAAAATGTCAGTAGTCAGTATTGTATAAATGAAACACGATCTAAAAATAAACCCACAACCTTCCTGGCACCTTAGAAGTTTCTTCACAATTTAAATGAAATAAAATGAAATTAGACAATGAACAAACCATTACGGTTTAATGCTGTAAAATAAATGTGGCTAGCAAAGCTCCAATGTTAGCTAACAGGACGTGATAAATCAAAGATTTATCCTCTGTTAAGAAGAAACAGCTGTAGAGAAGATTTGAGAGATTGCTGTGAACTGTAGGCCAGTGACAGGCTGTTCAGTGATACTGAAAAACAAAAAAACATCGACTTGGATGTAATGTTAATGTATACCCTATCACACAGTTATCTCCAGTGAATAATGATTCATTGCAATTAATGCCAACAAATTAGCAGGCATACCATGTAATTTACAGTATTATATATATATATATATGATTATAGGTAATTTTCCATGGACCACACCCAGCAGTTAAATCTCCCCACGGAAGAGTCACACACAGACCACAGAGGGATGAAAGACTGATGAAGGGGTTAAAAGTGTTTGGTGCAAGATAAGGGGCTATATGTTTATATATATATATATATATATATATATATATATATATAGCACAGGAATATCAACAACATGCATGTCTCTGAGCTGTGTGATGATTCACTTTTCTGTTGGGTTAAACACAGTTTTCATTTTAAACTAGAAAAATGATCAAAGCTCAATCAAAATTTGATAATCAAATGTTTTGGTTCAGATGAAAGGAAACAGAGTGTGTTGATATCAGATTGCCTGGATGCTCTACCTGCAGCCAGTGTTTGCCAGTGTTTGCCGGTGTTTGCCAGTGTGTGCCGGCGTTTGCCAGCATTTGCCAACGTTTGCCAACGTTTGCCAGTGTTTGCCAGTGTGTGCCGGTGTGTGCCGGCGTTTGCCAGTGTGTGCCAGTGTGTGGTGAATGACAGCAGAGGACAGCTGCAGATCTTAAATCAGTTTCACTGGTTTGTATCTCATGACTCTGGGCTGAGGG
>JBAJNP010013060.1:0-12582 GCA_036877545.1 Yasuhikotakia modesta | reverse complement strand
AGCTTGTTATTTTCAGGGCAACAGCATGTCCTATTTGAAATAAGGCTGAGGAAATAAGTGTGGACACATTGTACTGTACCACATCAGAACTGAGTCTCTCATTAAATCTATTCTAAGACGATCTGCTGTGCTTCTCACATCGGCCGTCAGCAGACCCACAGCCTGACTCCATTTCCTTCACTCCGCATGGAAAAACCAGCAGAGATGTTTCCAAAGTAAATTAGAGAGTTAATGAGATTAATTCTTACACTTGTATGATGGTTTTGGAGTCTCCGACCTCGTCTCCGTCTCCCACAGTCAGCGTATCATATCCAAGCTCCAAATCAAACTCTTCAAAATTGATCTGAATCACCTGCAGAGAAAATCTCTGCATTAGTGGTAAAATCATTTCTAACAAAAACCCACAGAAATGAGCCGAGCATCAGAACCTGTGGGGATTTCTCTAAATCTCACTCTCAGAATGACAACCATGCTTTCAATAACATTTCTCCTGACTGATAAATAAGTACAAACATGCCATTATCAATAAATAAGAGGCTGCTGAGCTTCAGCATATGTTATGTTGTATCTTCAGGTTGTTTCTGCCCACCCTCCGCGCGCAGCTAAAACTCAGCAGGATGTTGAGCTGAGGAGAGCCAATATGGGGCAAAACTGATTTGAGAGAGTGCTTTCAATCAAGCTCTGAGGTAAACAGTCCAACAACATATTATTTCAAATGCTTGAACATGAACAACTTCCTGTTTGTATCACTCAGTGTGTTTGGAGACACATAACAGTGAGTGACTGCTGCTTGTGTTTCCATCAGGTGTAAACAAATGAGGTAATAATGGATGTGTGTTAGCGCTCATTTGCATTTCTTGCCAGAGGAATTTACCAACAATACAAATCATCTGTTAACCTGTACAGATATTTCCACAACATGATTATTTTGCATCTGTGACGTACGTTCAGCAAAAATGGAGAGAACAATAGTTGACAAAGAAACACTAAACTGCAGCTGTGTCAGCAGGCAGAAATGTTTAATATCAATAGTTGTGAAGCAAACACTGAATTCTTTCAGTGACTGAAGCGCAGTGGGACAGGAAGATGAGGTAAAATCAGAGAATAATTAAAACACACGTGTGAGATTAATACCTCATCACTGCAGAAGCTCTGAAACACAAGAAGTGAAACAACAGAGCAGTTCTCCTGATCAGCAGGACATCCTCACAGTAAAAACACTTTCTCTAAAAATCCTTCTCATTGTTGTCATTAGAAACAGGAAGTCATGACAGCACACGGCTCTGTGTGTCAGAGCACCAACAGCACAACAGAAGCTTTGATGATGAGCCGCAGGCAAACGAGTGTTAATCCAGTCTGTTCCTCAACAGACACGTCAGTGAGTTCATGAGCACAGAGCGCTACAGCCTGTGATACTGACTTCAGTTCAGTTTCAGCTGTACCTTGTTGGTGTTACTTGCACCGATGATCCAAACACACTGAGAGTTACTGTCATACTGGATTGGAAAGTTGGGTGAGGTGAATGTTCCTGAAGGTCCAATGAGGTTCATTCCACAGGTCTTCACTGAAAAACAAGAAATGTACTTATCTTAAAACACTTACCTAAAAAACAAAAAAAGAAATACCCTGATTTTTAAACACATTTACAGGTATTTTTAAGAAATAATATAATACAAGCTTATATTAGGCTGCCACAATATCAGATTGAAACTACACCATCATAGCCTGAAGAATTTGATTATTTATTATTTATATTATACCTATTATAATTTTTATTTTTATTCTAATTTTTATGAAATAAAAATGCTATTAGAATCATATTTAATTCTGGTCTCTCATTTTTGGTCAATAAATCATTTAAAATATGGCAGCAGGGAGGCAGAGAGTTTGTAACCATTGTGCCAAATGAGTGTAACAGCACCGCCTGCTGTGCTGGAGCAGCACCAGCACCTGTATATTGTGACACTAACCAGAGGGTCAATGATTAGCTACTGAAATGTGTGTAATGACTGTGTTCTGTAGTCATGTGAAATGGACTTTCCTGCAGTGGAGCTCATATATAATCCTGGCAGGACGTGTTATTAAACAGTACGCTCCAACCTTTACAGACGGGCCTGTGGTCGCTCCAGGCTGCGAACACCTCCGCCACCCTCTGACACGTGATGCTCTTTGACCCCTGAAGCACATGATCTCCATCACAGCTGAAGCGAACCGTCGCGCCGATGCTGCCGTGATCACAGAACAAACACAGAATCAACGGAGGAGTTCTTCTGTCTGCTACAGATCATCTCATTACAGCAGCCAGATCAAGCCGCAGGTTTCTTTACAGTGAGGACAGGACAGCTCACCACCATTTAGTCCTCGTCTCTCTCAGAAACTGCAGCACAGAGGAGCCGTTTCTGCGGTTCTCATTTCTTTGGTGTGTTTTGCTGACACTCATTGTGATTGTTATCAACTGCTGAAAATGACAGTGTTTTATCCACAGCAGTAGCTGCTTGTCTGAGCCCCTGTCTTTTCAAGCAATTAATAAAGAGACTGGCCTGTTAACAGCAATTTCTTTGTAAGTCTGAGTACAGCACAGTACAGCACAGCTCAGTACAGCACAGCTCAGTACAGCACAGCTCAGTACAGTACAGTACAGTACAGTACAGTACAGCACAGTACAGTACAGCACAGCTCAGTACAGTACAGTACAGCACAGTACAGTACAGCACAGCTCAGTACAGTACAGTACAGCACAGTACAGTACAGCACAGTACAGTACAGCACAGCTCAGTACAGTACAGTACAGTACAGCACAGTACAGTACAGCACAGCTCAGTACAGCACAGCACAGTACAGCACAGTACAGCACAGTACAGCACAGCTCAGTACAGCACAGTACAGTACAGCACAGCACAGCACAGTACAGTACAGCACAGCACAGCACAGTACAGCACAGCACAGTACAGCACAGTACAGTACAGCACAGCACAGCACAGCACAGCACAGTACAGTTCAGTACAGTACAGTAGTCACACCATGTGTCTTTTTAAGGACAGCCACTGAGTATAAAGTAAAACACAACACACTATTCTTACCTGAAATCCGTCCCAATGCGTTTGCCTTTCTCTGGTTCCCCGGGGTCTGGGCAGAAGTTGGACACCTGTTTGACCATGCCTTCATTCACTGCAGGAGAAACGAGAACATCTGTCCATCACCTGTGATCAACTCTCCACAACACTGCTCATATATTTTACAGCCCTGCTAACAGATATTCTCACACCCAATCAAAGAACAGGCCGGATCCACACCGCATTCATAAAGAGCACTGATTACTGAAGGAGAACATGTTATGCTGGTCGTTTGAGGGAACCAGTAACAGAGTGTGGCCGAGACTCTGAATACATCCCAATAATTCACTCTTTACTCCAAACATGTGATGCAGACACTGTGAAATAGAGGCTAATAAAAATTCTATTTGCTTGTAATTAAGTGTTTGGAGTGCAACACTGTTGAAGCCAAATGAATTACTGGGTTGGAGGTTTGCTGTAAAACATGAGCGTGTTCACTCTCACAGTGTGCAAATCATTTCCATAGATAGAAATCAGACATCTGCCACCAGTTTTAAAGGAGCGTTCAGCCCGTTTCCCGGATCGGCCGCTGGGCTGGATCGTTCTCTCAGTCGGGTAATTAAAACACCTGTGTGTTCTCTGAGGAGCATCTACTCTAAAGGCATGTGTATGTTTCACTTACTTATTGAAAATTTATTTGTGTTGTCTTTTCCAGGTAATAATTTCACTCCCCTCGATTTAAAATCTCCAGACCGCTTCACTGCTCAGGAAACACAAAGAGAAGATGTACTCCTGAGATTTCATATGCAAATGTATGAGAAACAATAATAGTAATGAAAAACAAAATGTTTTCCATTACTAATACAGTTTCTTTACAGCTATGTTGAGGAATTAAACCTCTTACATTACAACTACACACACACACACACACACACACACAGGTGAGAGTTGACCAAACTTATTCAGCAAACAGTTATAAGACTTAAGTGAGGAATCATAACATTTTAATATTAATAAGGAGCTGAGAATGTACCTTGATACTGAGCAGTAAATCCTTTATGTCGGTGACTGTTGTCTGTGGTGAAATGAAGTCTTAACCAGTTCTTGTTACTGATGATGGGAACAGGAATATTCACTCCTGATAACCTGTGAGGAAGAGACAAACTATCCTGTTAGGCTGAGTTAAGTTTTGTCATGATTAATCAGATGTGTGATCACTGTAACAGCAGTGTGTCTCTGTACAGTACAGCTGTCAGTGATCTTTATTCATCACTGCACTGTTTACTGTACATGACATGAGAACAGCAGTCATGCCTGAGAACTGTTGCTTTCTCCCATCCACAAACACCTGGAGGACTGACTGTAACTCACACAAACAGCTTCAGACGTTCTCGGCTGTGAACTCATGTGTTCTACCTGTCAGTCAAAACACTGAACAGCATCAGATCTGACAGAAAATCTTTCTCCAGATAAATGTTCCCTCCCAAACAGAGTTTGAGGGCTGAAACGTTTAAAAGGGCAAACGAGAGGTTTTGTACATTTCCAAAATGGACCTGAAAGAAACTGGAGGTTATATTTCAGGTGCTTAAAAGTATATTTAATATTTCAGCACCGCTCTAAGCTCCATAAACACAAACTGTAAAAGACATATTAAACTGAATTATCACCCATCCATCTATAATTATAAATCAAACAGTTTGAGTGATAACAGCTCAACAACACACAGGTTTCATTTCTGCAGCACAAACTGAACTGATCTAAACACAATGCACTCATAAACACAGCATCAGAACACAAAACATCAGTCTTACGATTGCAATACTGCCCCTGAAACCATCATATCTGATACCTGTGGCTGCAGTGAAGCACACAAATCTGAACAGTCACACAAAACCACTTCCACACTCAGAAATGAAGAATCCTGTGGACTTATGAGTGCATACATTAAACTGAAATCATCTGAACTACTCCTCAACACCAGTTTATTTGTCTGATGGGTCAGTTTAACTAAACAACTTAACAACTTAACAGATGATATACTAAGGCAACTAACCAATGAATTTACAGGGTAGAATCAAACCAGGCAAAAAGCATCTTCATAAAACCAGCACAGACATGCCACAAATGGGGTGCCAGGGACAACAGCCAATGATACAGTTAAACTGAGAGCGACTGACTAATCAGAAGACACAGAGCCACGAGTAACACACTCACCATATCGTCGGTGGATCAGATCCCTCAACTTCTAGAGAGTCTAGCTTGCTGTCCATCTGAAACTCAGTGAAAACCAGTGAGATGGTGTCTCCTGGGTCAGCGAGGATGGTCCACGTGCATTCTCCACTGCTCTGATAGTCCTTCTGAAAGTCTGGACTTGAGATGAGTCCACTGGAGCCACGGAAGGTTCCTCCACAGGTGTCTTCAGCTGGGAACCAAACATACAAGATCAATTTCAATAAATTTTCAATGTTGTCACAAAACCTGCTCTGCACTGATGATAAGTAACAACATGATGACTGAAAGGAGTAAAACCCGGAAACTGTAAAATGAACACATTATTCTGTCCAAGCTCCACCCATTTAGTAAGGAATTAATCAGTTTACTGACTGACATGTTCATCAGCCAATAACATTCAGGTTGCTCCTCAACCCCAGTGTTATTTAACTCTCATGTTTTTTCTCTGGTTCTGTTTGTATTGTTGTGTGGCAGGATGTTCTGTTGTATTAAATATCCAATGCACCGCCTGTCTGTCTCTTTGAGCTCCTACATAAAACGTACAACATGTGGTTCTGTACTACGGTTCTCTCACTCAGTGTCTCAAAAGAAAGAGGAATATTTTTTATTATGCTGGTAACTTTGGCAAACAAAAATTATTTTTTTCTCATTACAGCAAACAAGGGCCTTGTAAACATGACTTTGCTTTCTGATTTTGTGTACTGAAGTGTATCTGAGCCAAGAACATACCACTAGTACACAACATGTGCCAGACATGACAGGACCCCTGTGAAGCTCTGCGTTCTTCCTCATCCTCATCCTCCTAATCAACAAGTGATACACAACAGTGCAGTTTATGATCTGACCAGAACAGAACCGTAAACTGTGATGTTTAAACCCAGAAGATTTGTCCATTTCACACTTGATGGCATGGCCTGCAGAAAAGTAGTTTTGCTTCAGTAAGTCAAATGCTGGAGTCATTTTCATGTTTAACTTCTTTCTGAATAATGAAACAAGACATCAGCTTAACACACTGGTTTTACCTCATTTGACATGCTAGAAAACTGCACAAAACAGCATTTGTATAGATTCAGATGTGACATACAGTGTGTAAGTGGCTTGCCAAAATGAAAACTAAATTGACTTCACATAAGCATGAAGGAACAATGTAAGTGATTTGAGCCAATTTGCTTCACTGCAAAAAAGCCATTAAATCAAGTTTCCATAGAAATCAAACACAATTCAGTGACATTTACACTTGAGTGGTATAAAAAAACTCACTTGACTTTAATTACCCAACACTCCCCACAGAACCGGAGCACATCAAACATACAGACGGATTCACAGGGGCTCAGCAGTGTTGCTGTTCCCCAGACTCTCTTCTGCTGTTTACAGACCCTCTGGATGTCAGCGAGACAGGTGGATTCTCTCCAGACACATATTTACTGTATCTGTCAGCCGTTCTGCTGCTTACAGCCCGTTTTAATGTCAGGAGTTGTTCAGAACAGAAGCTGTCATACGACATTATGAATCAGAGATGATGAGACGCCAGTGTTTTGTGTTTCTGCAGATGAAATGCAATGAAGTACAGCACATCAGATTCTCTGAATAATTACTGGTTCTGTTCTGAGGCTCATGGGTCGAAGGTTCTGCAAAGGCTCTGTTAGCTTTTATTTCTTATAATAAATGAGAAGTTTATTATGAGGCCCAAGCCTTGAAACAGAGTCAGTTCATGAATTTACTGATGAGTTAATGAATGAACTTACATGCAGAGTAACAGAGTCTGTTTCACCAAACACTTCTCCAAAATACTCCTAATGACTGTCCAATGTCAGCCTGAATATGATTCAAAAATACAGTAAAAACAGCACATGAACTAATGAACATCTCAAACAGATGATGTGTGTGAGTGAGTGAGAGAGTCATATTAATCTGTTTTTTAGGGTTAATTAAAGTCCTCATGAGAAGTTTCCACTTACGGCTCAGAAGTCATAATTATGGTGTGAACAAAAATTATTCTGCCAAATGCCATTTTTTCTTTTTCCATTTACAGAGCAGCAGTTTTTAGCGCTAATGCAACACCATAAAGAGTGAGAGTTGTGTGTAACTGATGTCTCTCCTGCAGCCACACAGAATTCTGGAATATTCTTTTATTGACAGTGTCACTCACATCACCTGCTCAGATTCACAGCCGCGTACGAGAGACAGATATAGAGATATATGAGATATAGAGATATATGAGATGACTGTTGCTTTAAATGGATGCAGCATGTGCAGCTCACATCTCCAGAACATCAGGTCTGTGTGTTCACACGTTTCACACAAAATCCCTGAAACCTCAAGGTTTATATATCTGTTCATGTCTGCTGGTCATTTATGTTCCCAAAGCTGCAAATGACATCATATCTGAGCAGTTCTGGCCTAAAAATCTATTTTGGGAATCTCATTTTATCACAGGACTCTCCTGACAGCTCATGCGAGGGGGACATAAAATGAGTTTTATCCTCACAGAGTTTCAGACCTCAGCCCCTGGTAATGTAAAACAGGTAAAACAGCAACAGAGTGAGGTATTTCTGTCAAACAGAGTGATCCAGAAAAATGTTCATGTTATTCCAAAGATACAATTTTCTTCATAAATCTGCTCTTTCACTGATGTATATTACATTACAGTACAGTAGGTTCTTACTACCATCTTACGTTGACTTTAAACAAAGTGTTTTTAGCAGCCAATTACAACTCCAGTGTTTAAATCCGTGATGCATGAATAATGGCTACCATTTTCTGTCCTACACTCAATTATGCAAACCTAATCCATGCTGAACACAGCGTCAGGTAATTATCATTATTATTAGCAAAACACAGCGTTCAGGCACACGGTTCGACATAAAAGTACAACGTAGCGTAATGACAGAACCACGGCTGTATGCAGAGGCTGAACTAAACACCTGTGTTATAATCACAGCAGAATGCTCAATAATCACAATATATGGCATTCTGTGCCCCTGACACTTCATCTTCCCAAATAAAACACCTTGTAACTGGAGAAACAGTTACTGGACAGTTCCTGACACCGGGTCTGACTGAACACATTAAAGCGGGAAACAGAGTCTGCAGAAGGAGAGGRCAACATATGAATTATGAGTTTGTAAAAGTCCTGAATGATTATATTTATGTAATGAGAACGCATGCCACCACAGTTCAGTCATTTCCAGTGTTAAACTCTGAATTAAACCCTGACGTGGAAATTTGAAAAAAAGCTGAAGCAAATTGGTATTGCTCATTATTATGTTGTAATTGTGAATGTTGACTACAATTTAGTTTGCACATATTTTGTGTGCAGACGAAAACAGCAACAGTTTACAATCTGCCAGAAAACACGGTTCATTTATCTGAATTAATGAGGCAACAGACATGAGTTCCTAAAAAGCTAAAAACACATAAATGAAAGACAAAGCAGATAGTATGCAAACATAGGAGTGTATGTGCAAACAGAACAATTAAATTTAAAGTGTACAACTGCACCTTCATAAACAAACAGTATAAAATGGACAGGTCATGTCCTGAAAGCTGATTGGTCAAACATTTAAGCCATTTTAATTAAAAAGGTTTGTAGAATAATGACTACATAAAAAATGTATGTAAAATAAAAATAAATGACATAGCAATGGGGTATATTTAAACCCATTTCACAAAAAGTAACTTAAGACTTTATTTTTTTATGTTTTTAATATTTTGTGTTGCTAGAGCAACCAGCTTCTGATTTTAGTGGAGGAACCGAGACTGGCAGCCTCTGGGTCCTGAACAAACCTTTGAAATGTTAATGTAACGTTATACTTCAGCACTCACGGCTGCAGCACTGCTCTGAGACAAACAGACACTCTGAGGAAATGTTTTGATGTACAACATTTTGGAATTAGCTGCTAAATGAGCAAGGAGGCGAGGAGAGATAAGATAAGACACCAAACCGTCACAGCGTGGGACACATCCTGACATGTTCTGCAGCCGTTCTGCTCACTGGAATACACCGCCTGAAAATCTGAGACTCATGTTTATGTGGACAGACAACATAGTTGTTGGAAACGTGTGAGTCCGACAACCAGATGAATGACAAAATCTGCAGGCAAAGCAGAATCACTCCTGAGGGCGTATATTTCATCTGAGTCTGGGATATCTGCTGAGCGAGCGAGTGGTGAGGCAGGCAGAGGAAAAGTGTTGATACACGACTGCTGGATGGGCTCCTACATCAAGAACATGGGCAGGTTCTCTGAGGACACCGGATCAAAACACCATCTGCCCGTTCTGAGAGTCCCGTTTTATTCTCTGAGTGACCGGAGAACCAGGCAGAAGATGCTGGAGCAGTGCAGTGTTCTACCACAATTCCTGTGCCTTGCTCCTCTATGTTCTCTGTGTGAAATAGACAGGAGGGGAAGACAAGCATCTCCTGAAAGCAAGCAGCCAAAGTTAATCATCTTGTTGACTGAGAGATTGTCCAAGATTTTCATTTTTTCATCCAGATAACTAGAGAGACAACCGACCATCACCTGTACCAGAACTCACCACACAAAACCCAGCAGCTGTTGCTTGACTGTTGTCTACATGTGCAATGAATTATGGGATTGCCTCCTCAGGGAAGGACACCGGTGACACTGATTTACAGTTTGGACAAAACAAGATCTTAGAAGGCAACTTGGGCTGTATACTAAGCTGACAATAAAATCTTAAAGACTGTCTATCTGGGCGCCTCATTGAGACTTAAAACAGTTTTTGCATCTCCTGCGATAACTTCTGAGTTTAAACAAATCAAAGAGCTGAAATGTTCAAAACCAAAACACAAATGTTCATAAATGATAAGACACAAATTCTGCTTTTGCCTTCATTCAACCAAATCCATAACAACTGAAACAAAACCACAAACCAGAGGAGAATATAAAACATGAAAAGATTTGTATGAAATATAAACTGCAGTCAGACTGATGTTGTACATGTTCTGAGAGTCACGCGTATTTGATTTCATTTTAAATGTGAACACTGGATTGTAATTCACATCAAAGATCCTCGCGCTGGTAATTAAAGCAACACCCACATTATTAACTGTGTGAAGTTTCTCCCAGTGGGACGGCGCTGCTTCACCATTGATTGTGCCGTGTGGAGAAAGACTAATTCCAACGAACAGGCTGAATTTACAGCAGCCCCTGCTGAATACATCATAAATCTCCATATTTAATGCCATCCCAGCAAGATAAACAAGAAGCAGAAAGAAATTTAAGCACAATACCACTTAAAAACAATGCTCATAAAATTCAGCACAACAGGGGCACACACACACACATACATAGAGACCGCCCTGCAGACACCCGTCATCTCAATGTCACGTACAGGGGAAATAAAATAAACATCAAACCCAACAATGAGCTCAGCTTTACACTGACCTTGTACAAGCGCCGTGACACTAGCTGTCAAAAACAACAACAACACGACAAAATAACAAATTGACTCTCTCAGCTTCCTGCCACACATGAATGGGGGTATCCTGTGAACATGCAGAATGATTGACAGGCAGACTGCACCTCTAATTGGCTCCACAAACCCTGCGTTTGCTGTTTTCAGAGTCTGCTATCACACAGACAAGTGTCTGTGTGATAGCATTGCTGTTCCACTGATATCTGCCAGATAATGGAGACATTTCTGTCATGAAACTCTTAAACCTCAGAATGTCACTGCATTACATGACTAAATATCAACCAGCCACCTTTTCCTCAACAAATAACACAAGCAAATCATTTCACAAAAATGTTAGATTTTAAAATACAAAAACTTTAAATTGACGACAGAAACATTTGGACATTTTCTGCTGGTCCAAAGTTCCTGGTTCACCTGTGGTTGTTGTACTAGCACTGCTAGGTAAGGGAATCTCACTACATCCACACTGATCACTTTGATCATCATACGTAGATAATGAAGACGTTTCCCTCTCACCTCTGCAGATGGGAACAGGGAAATCCCACACGGCTACATCAGAGGTGCTGGTGACACAGGTCAGCTGGCTGTGCCCATCCAGAGTGTAGCCAGACACACAGTGGAACCGGATTCTGTCTCCCACATTAAAACTCGTCCCGTTCAGAATTCCTTTGGCTGGAATGCCGGGATTCCCACAAGAACTGCTCTGTAGTTCTGAAGAGAGACATAATAATGACCAGTCAAGGGCAGGAATAATTCTCTCTGTATTCATCAAAAAATAATGAATAAAACATTTGTGCGTGAAACAAAATTTCACTTCCTAATGAACTACAGAATGTACAATAGAAACAAATAAGGAGGATTTGCTGTAAATATAGCAGAACATTTTCCACAAACAGTTTCTGAACATTTCTGTCCTGTGACTTAAAAGGTATTGCTATATGTTTGATCAACTAGTATCTAACAAACATTCTTCTAGTAGAAATGTTTCGCCTACACAGTCTTTAAATGTGTGATGCTCATCATTTGATGCCTTCCCTGTTTATTGCTACAGAATAAAATCCTGCCTCATGATACTGTCCTCACATGATATGTGACCTTCTACATTCAATAATCACCACAGAAGGTAAATCAACTCTATTGGTTTGATGTTTTTCAGCTCATCAGCGTGAACCACCAGTCGACTGTCTGATTTCCCATCAGCCATCTGATGTTTGACTGATGCAGTTTTAATGCTCTGGGACTGTGTCTGGATATATGACACGTTAAGCTGCGTTATCTGTGATTTAAAGGCTCATGCATCAACTCTGAGCAGTTACGCTATCAAACAAATCCATTTTGATCTTAACTGAAATCTGTAGGTATGTGCTTTCATTTCAAACTGCTACAGCATCAGCGTCCATCAGAATGAGTGAGAATAAATTCACATCAGCATTTGAAGCCGGCTGCAGAAACACACAGTGTTCACTTTAACAAATAGAATAACATTTATGTTCACTTTAAAAGGCATTGTTTACATTGCTGTTTAACTCTTGATATGCCTTAAATTGAATTAAATGCATCTATAATCTACACTGTGAAATTTACAGATATGCAAAATTATGACATTATTATAATGTGAACAGACAGCGTTTGGCAGTTAAATCTCAGTATGAGCACAAGAGTCACAAATCTGAGGAGCCCTAAACATCTCCTGCCAGTTAACAGCTGTGAGACCATCACCTCTGTGTCCCTCAAAGACACGGTTCTTCTTCAACATCACCCCTCACAGTCAGAGACCAACACCTTGAACAGAGCCAGATTCCCTTCTGCTGCCTGTGTAAATGTTAGCCTGAAGCTAATCAGATCCAGCTCAGAACAC
>JBAJNP010013059.1:0-12582 GCA_036877545.1 Yasuhikotakia modesta | reverse complement strand
AGAGAGTTAAAACTTAGTGGAAGATCTACTCTCTTGGTATGGGTGTGCCTTTCAGTATCTCAGCAGGGGCCCTTTAGGCCACGAGAAACTGGACACCTTTACCCCATACTGTCCATGGGTTTTATGGGTCTTTGTCTCATCTGTGTATATAAGGTGGCAAGGCAAAAGTCTCAGGGAAGACTTCTGTAACCAGAACTTCCACACAATGGCTGTGTGTCAAGAAAGGATTCTGTAACCTGAACTTCCCACACAAAACTATGTGTGTCTCATTTGCCAGGTATGATTTATACTCACTTTATAAGTTTCTTCACTTTTAATTTCGGTTGACCATTTACTTTAAATTGGAATTTAAATTATTTTGTAACTCATGTTTTAACCTGCCTGGCATAATAAATTGATTTTCTTGGTCTATTTGAAGTTCTTAAGAAATTGTTATTTCCAGTAGATTAGGAGGAGTCCGGGCGTTACCGCAAATTCTGTGTCAGGATATGATCATACTGGGGACTTTTGTATTGTATGGAGCAGGGAGCACATCACCCGAGATCCCCTGATTTCTGTCTATCACCTGACTTAGCATGTTGCATGATCGTGACTAAGAGCACTATTATTAAAATGAGCAACCATGGGGCGGCCAGTTTTTAATAATATTAGTTTACCCGGCAACCTCTGACTAAGATCAGACTGACAGTTATGTGCTCGTGAGATCTGTGTCTAGAAGTAAAAGCGTGCAACTCTGTGCGACGACGGGTCCCTAATGAACAAATAACTAAGAGTATGAGAACTTCTAAATAATCAAGCCCTAAATTATGGTCAACAGATGCTTTGAAGCAACTTATCAAATATAAATTGGAGTCAGATTAGAACTAGAAACGGAGTCAATTTAAACCAAATGAGTATAATGAATTATATAAAATATCATAAAAACACTGAATAAGACAAAACACATGAGATACCTTCACCCACGCCATTGGATTCCGTCTTTGGGCCAATGGGTGGTCCTTACACAATGAACATTTCTGCAGCTCAGTTAAGTGCTCACAGATTTTAGAGGTTCTCTAGCTGGAAAAGCCTTTGTAAATTGATAGCTCTACTAATCCATATTGCAAGGTCTAACTGTGGTAAAACAGATGACACATGTTGCAAAGATTGGCATCACTGCAACAAATCCTGCAACGCAAGTGAGTTGACACAAGCAAAGTATACAATCATATGCTGTGTGCAACAAGAAACATTTATGGAAGAGTTTGGGTGCCTTGAAAATGGAATGATCCTTCCAAATCAAAGCCTCCTCACAAAGCTTAATTCAGTAATTGATGATGGTCTGCTGAGGGTAGGAGGTCGTATATCTTCATCAGACCTGTCTCAAAGAGTGAAACCATATTGCCACCCTTCTGGTAAGACACTATCACAGCCAAGTAGTGCACCAGGGACGGCATTTTACTGATGGAGCCATCAGGGCTGCTGGATTTTGGATAATAGGGAGCAAACATCTTGTTTCCAGTATCATTCATAACTGTGTTATCTGCTGCAAGCTAAGAGGAAGATTGCAGACTCAAAGGATGGCAAATATACCCGCAGATAGACTGTCGACTGAACCACCCTTTAATAATGTGGGCATTGATGTGTTTGGCCAATGGAGTGTAATCACACGTCGTACAAGAGTTGGCACTGCAGATTCAAAATGCTGGGCAGTGATTTTCGTGTGCTTGTCTGTCAGACCAGTGAATATTGAGCTGATTGAGTCAATGTCTACATCAAGTTTAATCAATGCATTGCAACGTTTTTTCTCTGTCCGTGGCCCAGCAAAACTACTTTGATCTGATAGAGGCACAAACTTTGTAGGTGCCTGCAAAGAATTGAAAATCAATGTGAATGACTCTGGCTTAAATGCCTACCTTAAAGACACAGGATGCACATGGATCTTCAATCCACCCCATGCCTCACACATGGGGGGATCTTGGGAGAGACTCATTGGAGTTGCTAGACGAATTCTGCATGGTATGCTGATCCAAAAACCTACACGGCTTACGCATGAGATTCTGGTGATTCTAATGGCTGAAGTTCTAGCAACCATTAACGCATTCCAATTTAAACATTAAAAACATTCCAAGTGCAGACGAATTGGTTTGTAAAGTGGAGCTGATAATTGTTGACCAAGGAACTACTAAATTCTTTATGAGACCAATCTCGGAAATAGTCATTCTTTTTTCTCCTGAGAATTAGAGACAGTACTGAAAGACTCTCAAAAGCAAAAAAAAGTTGTTATGAACGTAACAAGTGATTTGAACGTTTTTCATGTTAAAACGGACAATATTGAAGAGGAACGGTTGTAAATTAAAAGCAAACAGTTGACTGTTGTCAAAGAGGATAATTGCAATGTTTTTGTATTGTGTATTTACACAAGGATAAATACCAAAAAAAGAACACCTTGGGACGCCTTTATTAATAAATGTTTGCTATCTGTCTAATGGGGCACAGTCACATTCTATGAGGGCAGAATACTGAGACTCCCTGTCGGGTTTCCATTACATGGCTCTGATTCTCTCATGCTGAATATACCAGAGGCCATCTCCCTACATTAATGCGGCCTGCGCTACGCTCTAGTTATGGAATGAGAAGTAAACACTCTTGAGGAAGGAGATTGAGGTGGTCCCTCCTCAGCTATGGGAGTCTTTAAAAACATTACCTCATACATTACCTCATAGTGTGTAGGTTGCGTGTAGTGTCTGAGACAGACAAGACGCACAACAACTGGTTATATTTCATTAATATAAACAAAACAACTTTGCTCCTGGTGTGTCTGTAAAACTAGCCCCAAACTGCAGATGCAAAACCAGACCTCTGATGAGCATAGCAACACACAGATAAGACCCAAGGGAATGTAGAGAGTACACACAAAGAAACAATTTTATTTACCTAAAAATACATATTGTATGTAATGCATGTATAAACATTAATCCAAATTCTTTCCCCCTATGGGGTTACATGTCTTTGATGTTTTATGATGATATAAACACACATATATCTGTGCACATTCAATGTTGAAATATTTAGTTACTCTGTTACTCTAGTTACTTTATTATTAAAATCACATGTACCTGTGATTAGTATCTATGCGTTGCATTTTTCATATCCTGAACATTAGCACCCACAACATTTTCATAACGTCGGTTGTATTAACATTATACATCTTCTAAGAGGTTTCCCCCTCAATATCTGTTAAAAGGTCCATATGCAAAATAACATGTTGGAAGACAAAGAAGGTAAACTTTTAACATCCTTACAGTTTAAAGACCAGTGTCTAAGAACACGGGTCTCTCTGACATGCTGACTCTCTGACATTCTTTTTTTGGACACTCTCTGCTCTGTGCAGCAGTAGCATGTAGCAACCACTCCAGATCCAAAATGGTGGTATTTTTTGTTTTTAGCCCATTTTATATAACTTATGGACATCTGAGTCACCAAAGTTCTCACATACCACCATCTTACTCTGCTGGACTACCAAAAACACAACAGATATAACATATGGTATGTGATGAAATAATCTCAGCCTACTCCGAACACGGGGCCTGCAGACCTCGCGTTGCCTAATGCAAACCACCGGGACAAACATTTCCAGTGTGTACCAAGTGGAGCCCTGCACCAACATGGGTTCTCAGACCACATCCGTTATGCTAATCCCAACATACAGACTGCTCAGCAAATGATCAAAACTTAAGCTGGTGAAAACTTGACCTGTAAGAGCCATCACTGCTCTTCAGGACTGTTATAAGTGCATGGGACATGTTTAAGGACATGTATCTCTCACATGTATCTCTCTGAGCAGTACAGTTGTTCCTACATGTTACAGAGAAAATCATTGGTGTCTCTCTCCCTTACAAATAAACTGCTGTTATGATTACATATACAGCACTATAAACTTTTTCAACATATAAAATAATTATAAACACCATCAGTATACTGTAGGACTGTAACTGTTTTGCATTAAATGTTTGCACTTGCTTTCTGTATGCATTTCATGCAATCTGCATAGCTGTGTCTTGTCCTGTGTTAAGTTCTGTGTTGTACTTTGGTTCTGGGGGAACAGTATTTCATTGCACCGTGTACTGTATTGTATATATTTGTAATGACAATTAAACTGCTTAAACCTTGATCACCATCACCCAGTCTCTGCTCTTCTTGGCTCTTTCCTTGGAGAACAGAACAGGAATGCTGAGCTAGAAATTCTCAGCCAGGCTGTGGCCTAATCTTTCTATTCATCAAAGACCTCTGCATCAAACTGGTTCCATCTCTCATCAACACAACATCCAGCGAAGATCAACTGAAACCTCAACTAACTGCATCAGGACACGTTTTTTCTGTGTTCAAAACATGCAAGTATCATGCTTGGTCTTAGTAATTAGAGCTTTAACTACCATTGGCCCTTTTACTGGGTTTAAGAAACTGATGGGTGATTCAGGCTGTCCAATAACCTTCTACTTTGATCTTTACTCTGCTTCAACCATTTCCCCAAATAATTGATTGATCCTAATCAATTATTAATATTCCTTTTTTGGAATAACATTTGTTTGCCTTACACAGGGAATGGTGGAGAAAAGTACTAAAACATTAAACAATTACATTAAAACTATTAATTCATTTTTAGATTAATTTTGAATGCATTGTCACAACCGGGACTCAAACTCAGGTCTCTGGTGCAAGAGTCAGACAGTTTTACCACAAGGCCAGGTAGGAAGCAGTGTTGGACCCAAGGGAAACTCTCCAGACAAAGCTCCAAGTAAATAAGTGTTTTATTCTATAAACAGAACTTAGGTTCTTCTCTTGCGAGGCATACAATTACAAACAACAAAAGAACTCCATGAGGGGAGAAAAAAAAGGGAGCAAAAACCAAAACAGAAGAACAAACAGTAAATATCCTGGCTCAAGAAAGAGCTTAGGCACATGGGAAGTAACAGTCACAACATGCAAAAACCAAGCAGGGAACGAGGGGATCAAACACAAATAAATACACAAAAGGAAACAAGGCACATGTGAGTCACATCATAATAATGAGGACACAGGTGAGGAAAATAACCGGAAATGGCAATACAAGTGGGCCCAATACTACAATCAGAGACACACAAAGAAGAACTGAGGCAAAGGGGAACACAGGGGGACCTCTAGAGGCACGGAGGAGAACTGCAGGAAAGGGCCTCCTCTAGGAACGGCTCCTGACGTTCCTACCAGAACACCCTGGCCTTTTGGAGCGAAACTCTCGGATCAAGCTTATGTCCAGGATGTCCTTGGCAGGAACCCAGGAGTGCTCCTCTGGCCCGTAGCCCTCCCAGTCCACCAGATGGCTGGCTGGCCATCGATGACTCTGGGAGGTGGAGGGGGCCTGTGGGGAGAGCAAAGGGAGAAGACAACACAGGTTTTAATAAAGAAACATGAAAGGTGGGGTTAATTCTTAAGGAACAAGGAAGATACAAACGGTAGGACACAGGGTTAATCTTCCTTGCGACCCGGAAAGGGCCAATGTACTTGTGGGCTAGCTTCTTGGAATCCACCCGGAGTGGCAGGTTCTTAGTAGCTAGCCAGACCCTTTGGCCGGCTCAGAAGTTAGGAGACTTCCGACGATGGTGGTTGGACAGACTCTGGTACCTCTGGGAAGCTCGTAGGAGAGCATGCCTGGCTTTCTTCCAGGTAAGTCGGCACTGATGGACAAAGCGTTGGGCAGAGGGGACCCCCACTTGCGTCTCTTGCTCAGGGAATAGTGGGGGGGTATACCCAAACTGGCATTCGAAGGGGGACAAGCCAGTGCTTGAGGACTGTACGGTGTTATGGGCATACTCTGCCCAAACTATGTAGGAGGCCCAAGATGTAGGGTTATTGGTCGCCATACAGCGTAGGGTGGTCTCCAGATCTTGGTTCACCCGCTCGGTCTAGCCATTGGACTCAGGATGGAAACCTGATAACAGGCTGACCGTGGCCCCAATCAGCTTGCCGAAGGCTCCTCAGAACCGGGATGAGAATTGGGGAACTCTGTCTGAGACCATGTCTAGGGGAATCCCAAAAACCCGGAAAACAGAGAGAATATACAAGGCAACGCTGCTCCCTCATGTGACGATTCCTTTCCGCAGAAGACAGTCTGAAACGACCCAACTGCATCTCTTCAGCGGAATCTGGGGTCAAAGAAGCTCTGGGAGGGGAAGATGATGACAGAGGAAGGGGCCTGCTCAGGGGAACCTGGGGCTGATATTCCTTGCGGCGGGCTGCCCTCCGCTCTCTCAGCCGATTGTCCAGCCGGATGACCATGGTAATGAGTGACTCGAGATCTGTAACTGGCTCACGCGTCACCAACTTATCCTGAAGCGACTCCGACAGCCCTCCTTGAAAACAGGCCCTCAAGGCCTCGTCGTTCCACCCAATCTGAGTTGCTAGGGTTCGAAACTCAATGGTGAAGTCAGCAGTGGTTCGGGAGCCCTGCTGCAGGGTTAGCAGGCGTTTGGAGGCCTCCCGGCCACTGACAGGGTGATCAAAGACCCGCCTGAACTCCTACACAAAAGAGGTTTAGGATCCACAGCAGGCATCCTGGGACTGCCAAACCGCCAAGGCCCAGGCAAGCGCCTTATCAGAGAGGAGGGTAATCATGTAGGCGATCTTGGAGCGATCTGTGGGGAAGCTGGAAGGCTGGAGCTCAAACATGAGGGAGCACTGAGTGAGGAAGCCACGACAGGAAGTGGGATCTCCCGAGAAAGGCCTGGGGGGTGGCAGATGAGGCTCTGCTGAGGGGAGTGGTCTTGGGAGCTCACTTGGCAGTGGCACAGAAGCTGGGGGCACAGAGGCTGGGAGCACAGAGGCTAACGGAAGGCGTTCAAAAAGTTGCTGAACAGTACCCTTAACATCCGCCAGCAGTTGAGAGTGTTTAGCCATCAACTCCTCCTGGTGGCTGAGGACAGCTTCATGGCGCTGAAATGACACCTCGTGTTGGGCCACCACGGCCATCAGGTCTTTGGCACTGAGAGTTTCTGGGTCCATAACTGGCTTGGTTTTTCTGTCACAACCGGGACTCAAACACAGGTCTCTGGTGCGAGAGTCAGACAGTTTTACCACATTCTTCTCTTGCGAGGCATACAATTACAAACAACAAAAGAACTCCATGAGGGGAGAAAAAAAGGGAGCAAAAACCAAAACAGAAGAACAAGCAGTAATTATCCTGGCTCGAGAAAGAGCTTGGGTACATGGGAAGTAACAGTCACAACATGCAAAAACCAAGCAGGGAACAAGGGGACAAATAAATACACAAATAAATACACAAAAGAAAACAAGGCACATGTGAGTCACATCATAATAATGAGGACACAGGTGAGGAAAATAACCATAAATGACAATACAGGTGGGCCCAATACTACAATCAGAGACACACAAAGAAGAACTGAGGCAAAGGGGAACACAGGGGGACCTCTAGAGGCACGGAGGAGAACTGCAGGAAAGGGAGCTGACACGTATGAATAATTATATATTTGGTGAAGAATGCTTTATTCATGAACAAACCTTAAAATTAATCATCTACATTTAATAAATGTCTAAAAGATGTTTATTTTCACATCCTTATTCTGAGGTTTGCTTTCAAGGGAAAAGCTTACCAGTATCAATTTCTTCTGTTTGGTCTTGCTCTCTCACAGCTCTGGCTCTTCTGTGATACCAGGGCATTCAGAAAACCACTTCTTTAGAAACCTAATCCGCATTATCAAGGTCACGAGACACTGTATCTGTGCCTTAGACATGTGGTGGAAGCCTAGGTTCCTTTCTCAAAGTGAAAGTGGAGTTTATTGTCATTTCAATAAAAGTGTATAGGAGGGGTGTGTGGGGTCATCCACAATGCTGGTGGCTTTGCGAATGCAGATGTAAATGGTGTAAATGATGTAAATGGTGCAAGGTGTAAATGTCCGTCATAGAGGGGAGAGAGACCCTAATGATATTTTCAGCTGTTCTCACGATCCATTACAGGGTCTTGCATTCCGAGACGGTGCAGTTCCCAAGCCAGGCAGTGATCTATAGAACACAGTGAGGATGGGCGGTGGGAGATGTGCTTTCCTCAGCCTTCTCAAAAAGTGCAGGCGCCGCTGTGCTTTCTTTGCTGTGGAGCTGGTGATGAGCAACCAGGTAAGGTTCTCTGTCAGGTAAATGCCAAGAAACTTGGTGCACTTTACGATTTCACTGGAGAGCCGCCAATGTTTAACGGAGAGTGGTTTCTCTGTGCTCCTCTGAAGTCAATGACCATCTCTTTAAATTTTTTCCACATTCAAAGACTTGGAAAAAAAGAGTGTGTAGTGATGGTCTTGGAGGTAGTGACATCATCAATGCACTTACTGATGTAACTGGTCACTGATCGCATTATTTTGCATATTCCTCCAAGTTAGTGAAACCGATGTGGTCTTTGTAGCCGAGGTGCCTTAATTGTACCTGTTTGCCTGCTCTTCTGACCCTGCCTGTTGTGGAATATGCCTCACTTCAATAAAACTAAGAAAACCCAGCATTTGGGCCCGCCTCCTGTCTCTCAGGCCTCTGCCCTCATGACACAGAGTCTTTATTAACATTGAGGAGGAGTTTCTCTGGCACCATTCCTCCAGAGTCCTATGTCGATAAACTACTGTTATGTACAAAATTATGGCAATAATACAGTAATTAAAAAAAAACTATTGCGCCCTTTGCTCTGTGAGTACGTCAATGTAGAAAATAATATTTAAGAGCATGAGTGTCACCTGTAACAGAAACTCAGGGTACAAGTGATCCATTTGCAGCATATTTATTATCAACAAGATCAGACAGGAAGGGGTCAATAACAGTAGCAAAGGCAAACCAAAACGTTAACATATTCCAGGCAGATACAAGAGTAATCCAGAACCAAAGTGAAGGTCAGGAGGTAGGCTGCAAACAATCAGGAGTGTAAGACAAAAACACAGATCAAAAACCAGAACAGACGAAAACCAGGGAATCGCTTAGAATTGATTACAGCTGCAATGCAAGACCTCACAATGTTCATTTAGCTGAGGTATTTATAGAGTCTCTTTTGCAGATGAGCTGCAGCTGAGAAGGGCGTGGCCCAGGTGCAGGGTACATGGGAAATGTAGTCCTGATCCACTGGTGGCTGCCAGAGGGAGCCATAGAGCCAGGATAGATGACAGTCACCAAACTTTAACATCTCAGTCAGTGTTAGGTGAAAACAGTTACTTTACACATTGTGTGCAATGGCGAAGACATTTAGCAGATCTTTAAGGCAGATACTTTTAACATGTCTTTGCTATGTTGCCTTACTTAAATTGAGAACATTATTTTGCTCTCTTTCTCTCTGAGTGAATTTAAAAAATTGTATTAATAAATGACACATTTGCATTAAAAAATGGCTTTAATGATTTAATGGAATAGGAGTTGGAATGCACATGTAAGGGTGCACAAAGATGGTGGTATTGTGGATTTGTGATGGTATGTAGTGGGCCAGTCTAGGAACTAAGCCTGACAAAACCTTCAGCATAGAGGAAGGCTCAAAGTTTTAACATCACCAGATGATGCACAATTTACTTTTAAGTGTCATAAATGGACTTTCTTTTGAAAACAAATGATGTTACTAAATCTTGCATGTTAGACACTGTCACAGGCTTCGATAAGACTGATATGTACAGGACAAGATGGTAGGCTGTTCAGATCATTTCTATGTTTAGAGTAGTCACATGCAAAGAGGCCACAAGGAGATTACATACTTAGAACTAATGCAGAAAATCAAATATTTGTGGTGTAAACAGTAAAATGTTCTGCAGGTTCTACAGACATATTAGGTGGACAACTGTGTTAATATGTATTAACTGTATTAACATAAAAACACAGAAAACATAAAAAAAATATTACACATAGATTACATAGTATTATTGAAAATGTATTGTTACAGTAATTGTAAGATGTATTAAAACTAATTAGGGAGACTAAAACTGTAAGCAGTTAATAAATATATAGTTTAATTATTTGAAAATAACTACAATATATTTGAACCATTTCAACAAATTGACATGCATCAAGAGTCATTTAAGCTTACATGGGGATGACCGTAGATAAACAAATAAAATACATAAAAATTGCAATAATAAGTGAGAGAAACAATAGTAAAAAGTCTTTAAGACTGTACTTAGATCATTATATTAAAAGCAATATTAACAATTTACAAAACCCAAGCTAAGTTAAATGTCTCCAGTAAGCAAGCCAACAGGCTGACAGTGGCAAAGAATCATGCCACTGTGGAATGAAATGAAACTGTGTCTATAAATCCATTGTCCTATAAATCCAAGTCCATAGAGTCTTCAATCTAGATTCAAACTGACAGGGTGTATCTGCCTCCCAGACAATGCTAGGAAAATCAGAGTTTGGAGTATGAGAGTTTGGGTGCAAAGTATGAAAGGGTCCATCCATGCTTTATTTTATAATTCTAGAAGGCTATATTGAGACAGGAGATCATGTATGTACTGAGCGAAATCATTCAGGGCCTTGTAGGTTATTAGTTGAACTTGATGATACTGCAGTGTTGACAGAACTGGGCTAATGCGGTCATGTTTTTATTCTCATAATTTTTATTGATAATATTTATTGTATTAGTTCAGCATGGTGAGCCTAACAGTTTAAGATTATTTCCCTCATAAAAAAAGTCACTTTTTCAAAGATAGACTCTCATATGCTGAATGAACTAGTCATTAAAAATACAAGAATAACAAAACAATAAGAAAATCTTATCCATATAAAAAAACAAAATATTAAGCATGCTTTAATGCTGCTTACCTCTTATATTTCCGAGATAGAGACCATCAACAACCTATACACAAAATAAACAATTCTGAACTTTTAAAATTTCAATTATACACCGTTTAATAAGTATTTTTTCCATATTCGGCAGGTTGTGTGCATTCTTATCACCACAGATGTGTATATATTCTGAATATATATCAACTCAGATACATCACGGTGAAGGGAATAAAAGTAGGCAAAATTACTGAGATTAGAAACGGTGCGTGTGTGTTTTCCGTGAAGCGCGAATTAAAAATACAGACACTGTACACCACTATAAAGCGTTCATGCATTATGACAATTTAAATTACCTTATTCATTCCGTTGCCCATGATTCACTGGTTATTGCAGAATTATACAACAATTATTTTTGCATGTGAACGCAGAGCTGTCATTTTGTTACAGAGCATGAACTCAACTTAAACAGTTCTGATCTCAGTATACCATCGTTATAAAACATTAACTGTCAGATGTCGAGCAGCTGAAACAGCTGCTGTGGCTCGTCTTCCGGCTCTAATCGCAATATCGACTCATATGACGTCACTTAACCCTTTTTTGACATCATAAAATATAAGATGATATCTAGAAATTCCTCTTTACACGTAACGTGTACAGACCATATATCGGCGTGCATGGCTTGCAGTTGATGGCAAATTATGGTGGTGTCACACCAGGCTAGCAGAGGGAATCCTTACCCTGGAACTGTCTGAGATCGCTTCCTCTGCAGCAACTTCCTGTTTGGTGGCCATAAATAAGAGGCCAAGCAAATAGGAAGTTGCAAAGTGTTGTTTTGCCTTTGTCTTTCCCGTGTGTTTTCTGGATCCTTGTGTTTTGGATTTTTTTCTGAATTATTGACCCTGGACTGTTTATTGGTTTTCTGAATTTATTGCTGCCTGCCCTGACCTTGCTGTCCTACTGGTTTCTGAGTTTGTTTTGCCTTGATTATCCCTGTTTGCCCGTGTCCTGACCCTGCCTGTTGTCAACATGGTCACAAAAAACATGGTCAGCACCCGTCATGGCCGCCCTGCCTGAGTCAAGTCCAGTTACAGCTGTCGTTCCTGAGTCAAGTCAAGTCACAGCTGTCGTTCCTGAGTCAAGTCAAGTCACAGCTGTCGTTCCAGAGTCAAGTCACAGCTGTCGTTCCTCTGCCAAGTCATGTCTCAGCTGTCGTTTCTCTGCCAAGTCACGTCTCAGCTGCTGTTCCCCTGCTAAGTCAGGTCACAGCCACTGCTCCTGAGCCAGGTCACACCACTGTTGCTGATACTGTTCCAGACAGTACGGTAGACACACTCACTTTGGGAGTAGCGCTGTGGGCCATCTGGGCTGTGTACACCACTACCGAGTCCTCAGAGGAGGCGGCTCAAGCTGCAGATCCTCTGAGGGCAGCATCCCCTGAGGAGGTGACTGAGATTCTGAACAAGATGGCGCTGCGGATGGCTGCCTCGGTTTTGGAGCTCTCTAGTACTTTTGTCTCTTGTTTGTTTTTCCAGTCTTTTGCCACTCTCCTTTAATCACTTTTACCAAGGACGAATTGCTTAACATTAAGCAATGCACTTCTGCCGATCTTTTTCCAAATTTTGAAAATTCAGACGTTTTACTGGACATTTTACTCGGAGGAGCGGCAGCTCTATACAAAAGATGTGCTTTTCTAATTTAGAAGCGCTCTCTATCAACTGTAAACCTCTCTATTCGCCACGTGAGTTTTCCTCGTTTATTCTCTTGAATGTTTACATCCCTCCGCATGCGTGTGCGGCGCTGCAACAGCTGGCGGAT